>JAQZBX010026103.1:0-29144 GCA_029593785.1 Cabassous unicinctus
GCATTCAAATGCTGAGTTTGGCTTAGAGAGAGGCCACAATTGATTTTTTAAAATTTTTTTTCAATTTTTAAAAAAGATACTTAGATTACATAAATGTTACACAAAAAAATATAGGGATCTCCATATGCCCCACTCCCCACACCTCCCACAACATCCCACATAAACATCCTTCATTAGTGTGGCACATTCATTGCCATTGATAAACGCATTCTAGGGCTTTGCCATTAAGCATGGACCATAGTTCACATAGTAGTCTACACTCTCTCCCACACAGTTCTGTATGTTATGTGATGATATAATATGGCCTATATCTGTCATTACAACATCACTCAGGACAATTCCCAAGTCCTGAAAAAGCCCCTGTATTAGAACTGTTTTTCCCTCTCCCTGTCCCCAGAGCCTCCAGTGGCCACTGACACCTCACCAATGTTATAATTTCTTCTATTGCTAGAATCACAATATGTCTATAGCAGAATACCAGTAAGTCCACTCTAGTCCATAACTCTTTCTCCAATCCTGAGGATTCTGGGATGGTGACATCCACTCCACCTCCAATTGGGAGGGGACTTATATCCCATGGGAAAGATGGATGGGACTATCCTGCCTGCAGCTGCAGACTGTCTCTGTTCCCTGGGATGGCCATTGTCCATCATCTCCCTGCCAGTTGTCCTGGGTGAGTCCAATGAGCTGTAGAGTAGGTGTTGCAACTCCGCTGAGGTTCCAGGCCCAGCTGGCACATGGACAGCCCAAAGACTCGAGTCTCTGGATGTACCCCTACAAACTCCAGCACCAAGTGTAGGTTTAAATAGAAGGGTCAGATGAGCCATGTTCAGGGAAGACATAATTGAGTCCAACTCTGTCACTCTCAGGAGCACCAACTCCAAAGTAAGGTCCAACAGCAAGGCACCAAACTCTGGAACAATTTGCCCTGACCATAGGACCTGGGTGTCTCCAGAACTCTCAGGAGCCCCACTATTTGGGGTAGTATCCACTTTGGAAGTCTATGAGATCTTGCTTAAGTGTTACCACTGGAATGACCTCCTGACTCACTTTGAAGTCTCTTAGCCATATAAACTCATTTGTCTTTACCTTTCCCCCCTTTTATTCAAGGTCTTTTTTCAGTTGGATTGCTAGTTGGAGCTTGGTAGCAATCCCACAGTGCTAGGGAGGCTCATACCTGGGAGTCATGACACACACTGGGAGGAAGGTAGCACATTCATATGATTAGTTTGGCTTAGATAGAGGCCACATCTGAGCATCAAAGAGGCTCTCAGGAGGCAACCCTTAGGTGCCCCGTTACAATAGGCTAAGTTTCAATTTCAAGAGCAAAGGCCATAAACCTAGGCTTCAATATGAAGGACCCATCAGTGGATCATCATCCGCCAGTCACTGTCCCTGTACTTTGGGGACTGTTGCTGCTACCTTGGAGAATATGGCAGAGCTCTCCAGGATGGGAATTCAGTATTCTCTCAGTTATTGTGTGAGTCTCCACCCACTGTGACAAAGCCACATGAACATTTGAACATATTTATATACCTTATATGTATGCTTGGGTGAACTTCCTCCCATGCATCCCCCATCCTTGACACCCCACTCCAATGATCTTCTCCCACCCCAGCTGTAACCCTTCTCTGATCCAAAACTTCTTCAAAACTGAAGCCATTACAATAGCCAAATACAGTTAGTAGGAAAATGCAACATATTCATTTTAAAATATAAGAAATAAAATACATAAAAATTTAAAAAAACTAAATATACAATAAAATTAAAAGATTGGGAAATTTTAAAAAAAATGAAAAACATTTTATAAAAATTTTTGGATGTTGACATTTTGCCTTTCATCACCACAATATCTGGTGTCCTGTCTATACCATGGCATCTTCTCCCACTCATTCCCCAGTGTCTCACTATCTTTCATTTTGTTTTCAAAGAAGTTTTAGGTCACAGCAATGTCACACACAGAATACAGGAGACTCTTGTAAACCCAACACCTCTCCCTTTCCTCCACCGCCATATTAATACCTTTTTTATATGTGGATGGTACCTTTGTCTATAATGTCTGGAGGGGGTAGCTCACCCTCCAGAGCAGAGATGTGATGTCTTAAAGGGTCTTTGTTCTATTCTATTTATGGTACACTGAACAGGCACATAAAGGATTTTTGCTTTTAGTTTTACAGGGGATACAAACAGGATGTGTAAATATCACGTCTGGTGACTTGCTCCTTTTAAACATTTGTTTTTGAGTAATGGATGATGCGGTTGCCTCCATAGCATCGTTATAACATTCCAAAAGAAAAAGGACAAGTTATTCATTCACAATTCTAGGATAAAACAGCATGGACTATTGATTAGAAAGCTTATGAATTCACAATTCTTAATAATTTTCTTATGGTATATCAGCCACTCATGTTTGATTCCATTTAAGTTAAATATCCAGAATAAGCCAATCCACAGAGCTGGATTGTAGATTATTGATAAGCAGGGGCTGAGAGAAGGGGAAAGTTGGAAATGAATGATAATGAACATGGGGTTTCTTTTTGGGGTGATGAAAATATTTGGGAATTGGTGCTAATATTTGTATATTTTTGTGAATCTAATAAAAACATTTAATTACATGCAATAAATGATGAATTAGATGGTGTGTGAAGTATATTTCAGTAAAACTATTATAAGAATGCATCTTATTGCTATATTGACAATATACTTTGGTCAATGGCACATATGGCAGTGCAAAAATATACCGTGGGTCACAGTTTATAGCTGCATACCCTTGTAGCAAATTATATAGCAATACAGCTATCATTAAATAAATTATAATATTTTGAAACACGGGATAACAATATGTTTAAAAACATGAAAGAGCTGTATGTGTGCTATATGAATTAAAATGAATGCAGTTATAATGGTTTTAATGTCCTATTCACTCATTATATCATCTACAATTGGTGTTAATTGATTATTTTCCTACTATGGGTCATATTTTCCTAATCCTATTCATGCTGGTTAGTTTTTCTATTGGACTGCAAATTTTACCATTTTGGCTTTAGGACATTTATATATTATATATTCTTGACCTTTTTTATGGGATTCAATTCAGTTACTTGGAAACAGTTTGTTACTTTGGGAACTTGCTTTAAGATTTTTTAAGATGGCATTGAAGCAGTGCTTATCAGTCTAAAGCTAATCCTCCCATTTTTAAAGCAAGACACTCTGTGTACTGTAACAAATATCCCATGTATCTTGACATTTTTCAGTCTGACTCTTGGTAACAGGGACCATTCCCATATGTGTGTGATTAACAGTCATTTCTATTTCCAAAATGTTGGGTTCTTTCCCTACCCTTTTATAGTTTCCATTCACTCATCTACTGATCAGTAATCAGCTGAGTACTAGAGAAGGACTCTTTGATGTTCTCTAAGATTTTAAATCTGTGCAGCTCTTTGCCCTTTGGTATTCTGTCTTGTGAATTCTCAATTAGTTGGGCTCTCCAAACTCTGCTCTATTTCCTCATCTTGGTGAGTCCGATAACCTCTGCCTCTGTTCAAGATCCTTGTACTGTGAAAAATCTTGAGTTTTATGAACAATTAAAAAAAAAGAAAAGGGGTAAATAAAAAAGAATAAATAAGATATGACATATAAAAGCTAATGTATAAAATGATTTAAAGTAAGTACTACCTTTACAATAATGACATTGAATGTTAATGGAATAAATTCTCCAATCAAAAAAAAAAAATCCCTGACTCTGAACAATAGGCTAGATATTCTATCAAAACAGTAAGCTAGTAGAAGCACAAGGGTCCCATCATTTGCTCCTGTTTTCTCAGGGATAACTGTCCTCAATTGCCTCATTTTAGTGACATACTCTTCCCTATATTTTTCAGGTGGTAGTATAAATTTGATCCATCTTATTCCATCCTGTGTAGATAAATTCTATTTGAAATTCTACCCCAAAGTTTAATTGGTATGATTTTTTTCCTTTGCTTTGCTTTCTTTAACTTTTTATTGAAGGTTATCATTCATACATGAATATTCATAAACAGTAAGTGTATAGTATAATTTGTGGATTTACAAAAATAACATGCATATCATCATACTGGATGCCCATACATTAACCCAAGACCAACAGCTTGCATTGTTGTGAAACAATTATTATAAACTACAAAGGAGTATCATCAAAATATTACTGCATATTATAGCCAATATCTTACACTTGGTGTATATTTCCCCAAACCCACCTGGTTAATGACACCTTGTATTAGTATAATATACTCGTTAAAGTTTATGAGAGAATGTTCTCACATGTGTTCTGTTAACCATAGTCCATCTTCCACCACAAGATTTATTGTGTTATACAGCTCCATGCCTTGTACAAGCATTCAAAGTGTACACTTAAGATTGATCTAAGATGGTGACTGTGGAACCAGAAACCACCCCTACTCTTAGTCCCCCACATACAGGAGAAAACAGACTCTAATCTGGAGGTTGCTAAACAAGATCATTATATTAAAAATCCACTAGAGAGCAGATGGTAGCTTTGTTTTTTAAAAATGATAAAAGCAAAACGTGGCAAGCAAATGTTAAACTGATCCCTAAGTATGATAGTGTTGAAAATTTTTGGGATCTGTACAAACATTTCCACTTGATTAGTAATTTAATGCCTGGCTGTGACTACTCACTTTTTAGGGATGGCATTGAAATAAACAAACAAGGAAGACGATGGCTAATTACATTGAACAAACAGCAGAGAAGAATTGACCTCAATCGCTTTTGGCTAGAGACACTAAGGTTTTAAAATTATAAAGCAGTTTTAGAGACAGTTTTGTAATACTTACAGTCTTCTTTACATCATTGTTATATTAACTATTAAAAATTTTAGATCACTGAAGCAAACAACGAGATTGTTGCTGGACTCCTTTAAACTTACATATTGTGGTGTAACCTGGGAATTTGGTTTTAAAACACATATATTAAACATGAGATAATGAGCATTTTTTTTTATAAGCAGGGATTCTAAACCCCAGGCTTCTTGGAGTAGCTTTCATAGTCTATTCCACTTTGTATCCCTATTACTTGGTACAGTATCTCATTTATAGTTACCACCTAAATATTAGAATGAGAGATTTTTCTAAAGATGAGAATTAATTTTATTTTGGGGGGAGACTGGCAATACTATTTTGAAATTCCACATTAAAAGGTCAGGACAAGCAATTAGATACATAAATAGAATCTAGATATTTACAAAGTCACCTTTTTATAAAAAACTAAAGGGGTTGTAACTCTGTTGAGATTCAGGGCCTGACTGGCACATGGAAAGCCTAAAGATTTGAGTCTCTTGGATATAAACATATCAAATCTAGTACTACCTATAGAGTCAAATATAAAGGTAGAAGACCTATGTGTAGAGAAACCACAACTGAGTCTCACTCTGTCACAGTGGGGACAAGAAACAGAGAGAGTCTACAAATGCAAGCAAGGTAGTCCCATCCATCAGCCCAATGGGATCTAAGCCTCTTCTCAATTAGAGGCAGAGTGGGCATCCCCATCCAAGAATCCTCAGGATTGGGGAATGAACGATGAGTCTATTAGAGTAGACTTACAATTATTCTACTATAGACCTATTGTCATTCTAGCAATGGAAGTACTTTTATCATTGATGAGGAGGTAGTGGCCACCAGAGGTTCTGAGTGGAGAGAGAGGGGAAAAATAGGTGTAATATGGGGACATTTTTTGGGACATTGGAACTGTGTTGAATGATGTTGCAATGACAGATACAGGCCATTATATATCTTGTCATAACTTATAAAATTGTGTTGGAGAGGGTTTAAACTATAATGTAAGCTATAATCCACACTTAGTGGCAATGCTCTAATAGGTGTTCATCAGTTGTAACCAATGTACAATACTGATGAAGGATTTGTTGTTAATGTGGAAAAGTGTGGGTGTGATAGGGAGTGGAGCATCTGGGAGTCCCCTAAAACATTCATGTAACATTTATGTAATCTGAGTATCTGTTTAAAAATTAAAATAAAAATAAAAAATAACTGAAGGGGTGAACAGATATGGCTCAAGACATCAGGCACCTTCTTCCTACATAGGGATCCCAGTTTCAGTTCCCAGTGCTGCCTAAAAACAAAAAAACAAACAACAAGCAAACAAATGAAAAAACCAACACAAGGCAGCTGATATGGCTCAGTGGTTGAGGGATGGCTTACACTTATGAGGTTCTGGGTTCTATTCTTAGTCCCAGTAACTCAAACACCCACACACAAAGGGCAAATAATCCATGGAAGTGCACAATGCAAAAAAGTGACCCCTAAATTAGTCCATGGACCATAGTTAATAGTAAATTTACAAAAATGTGCTCTCATCAAGTGTAACAAATATTCCACATCAATGCATGGAATTAACAGTAGGATGGTATAAGGCAATCCTGTATCTTATGCATGATTGCTCTGTAAACCCACAACTTCTTTGATAATAAAAAAATTCCTATAAAATGTACACTTAGTGGCTCCCATATTTATCACAGGGTTGTGCTGTCAGCACTTCAGTCATTTTTAGAACGTTTTCATTACTCCAAAAAGAAATCTCCCATACTCCATTATAGTGTTTATTGCTGTCTCTTAGAATTGATATATCTTCTTTGCCATTGCTGCAAAAATATTACAATATTACTGTTAACTACAATCCATAATTTACAATAGTTGTAATTTTCCTATGTATCACCTTATAAATAACATTTTGTAAAGGATGAATATTCTTATTTTATTAAAAACAATCTTCATCTTATCTAAAGCAAGATCATTTGTGGATACTTACATTATATTCCATATATTCACTGTTTATTATCTTACAATATTGGCTACATTTAAAATCAGTAATTGTCAAACACATAATATTAAGCATTATAAACTGATAATTAGAAATGCTATTGAATGCCATGGATCAAAGACAAAGATATCATAGTGAATACATCTGAAATATAATATGACATAAACAACTTTAGAAACTTATAGAGTAAGTCGAGATTATATAAAGCCTTTTACACAATTATTAACATGACTTAAATAGTATAGGAAGTAGTCTACACAGAATAAAACTTTGACTTTAGTACTCACCTTAAAGGTTTCTAAAGTATTTTATTATTTTTACTAATTTTAGATATATGTATTAGATTTTAGACAGTTAATTTTTGATGCTAGCGTATCTATTGTAACCATCAAAAATAAACCAAAAAATATCAGATAAAGGTACATGAATAAAAAACAAAATAAGGTGGCAGAAATAACTTCAGACATATTAATTATCAATAGCTACAATATACTGAGCCTTCCATGCAAAAGGTGACAATTTCATATAGGCTTAAAAGCTATGTATAGGCTGTGTGCAAGATACATATATAATGGCTAAGAGACTTCAAAGTGAGTCAGGTGGTCATTCTAGAGGTTATGTTTATGCACATCTCAGCAGGACCTCATTGACTGCCAAATTAGACACTACCTCATATAATGGGGCTCCTGAGGGCTCTAGAGTCATCCATGCACTATGGTGAGGGCAAAGACCTCATGAGTTTGGTGCCTTGCCAGTGGGCCCTACTTTGTGGTTTGTGCTCCCCAGTGTGACAGAGTTGGACTCAGTTGTGTTTTCCCTACACATGGCTCTTCTGTCCTTACTATTTGAACCTATATTTGGTGCTGGAGTTGGTAGGTGTACATCAAAGAAACTTAAAACCTTGGGCTGTTGATGTGCCAGCTGGACCCTGAGCCTCACCAGAGTTGCAACACCTACTCTCCAGTTCATTGGACTCATCCAGAACAACTATCAAGGAGGTGATTATGCAACACCTACTCTCCATTTCATTGGACTCATCCAGGACAACTAACAAGGAGGTGATGATGGACAAATATCATACCAAGGAACCGATAGAGTCTACAACTGCAAGCAAGAGAGTCCGAGCCATGGACCTTATGGGACTGAAGCCATCTATCAATTACAGGTGGAGTGGGCATCACTATCCCAGAATCCTCAGGATTAAGGAATGAACTATGGGCTAGAGTGGACTTTCTGGTGTTCTACTACAGACTTATTGTGGTTTTAGCAATGGAAGAAACTATATCATTGATGTGGAGGCAATGGCCACTGGAGGTTCTGTGGTCAGGGAGAGAGAAAATAGGTATAATACGGGGCCATTTTGGGGACTTGGGAATTGTCCTGAATGACATTGCAATGATAGATAAAGGCCATTATATATCTTGCCATAACATAGAGAATTGTGTGGAAAAGAGTGTAAACTACAATGTGAACTATAATCCATGTTTAGTGGCAATGCTCCAAAACATGTTCATAAATTGCAATCAATTTACCACACTAATGAAGGATGTTGCTAATGTGGGTAAATGTGGCCAGTGTGGGGAGCAGGGCATATGGGAATACCCTATAATTTTTATGTAATATTTATGTAATCTAAAAATCTTTTTAAAAATAAAAATTATACACATATAAAATACTAGGAAATGGAAGCACTGAATGTCACTTTAGAAAATGGCTGCCTAAGCTAATGAAAAAAATAAATGCTAGTCAAGCCACATTAATGCCAAAACAAATTAGAATATATGACAAAGATATATCCTAAAATAGTGTGATCTTATCTAATAGCAAAACTTGCCTTTCCAAAACCAAATACAAAAAAAAAATACAAAATCAGATCATAATATTTTCCTCAATTAATATTCTCTTTCCATAATTTACCCATATACTTTTGATTAAATCACAATATGATTTTTTTTAACTTTGTCAAGAACATCTGCAAATAATCTTTTTAAGGCTTTAAAAATTATTATAAGTTGAAAATAAACTAGATTTCTAAGTGTAAAAAAACCCCAAATATAAAAATTTTAAAGTAATCATCAACTAAAAATATAAATTTCAATATAAATAAAATATGAGAAAACTGTAAGTACTTGATCAGAGTGTCAAATTTCTATAAAACTTTTTTCAGTGATAGGTCAAGTAGAAATATATTAGAAAAGATATAATGTTTAAACATCCCTGATATAATGATATATAATATTTCCAAGCACACTTGAAATAAAATTTCAAGTTGAGTTTATCTTATTTCTCAAAGCAAATCTCACATTTTTAAAAACTCTACTATGGAAATAACACCCTCTCCAAAAATAAATCTAGTTAGAAATGATAAAATAACTCAAAATGGTCAAATTTGTTAATGAAATAATCCATTTTTAAATAACCATAGGTAAAAAATCATAATCAAGCAAGATAATAATTATACCTAAATAAGAATGAAAATACTATGTAACAAGATTGTGCAACAGAGAGAAAGCAGCTCCTAGGGAAATTTATATCTGTTTATATATTTGGGAAGAACGTATATGTGTGTGTGTGTGTGTGTGTGTGTGTATATATATATATATATATATATATACACACACACATATATATGAAGAGAACAACCTAAACACTAACGAATTAATATCTGAAATTTAAATTTATTAAATGAGCTTTAGAATAATTTAAATAATATCTGTCAAAAAGATTAGTTACTGTATTTTGTGTTGTGTTCTGCATCAGATTTTTCTCAGAAATGCTAGTGATGGCTTGTGACTGGAGCTCAGTGGAACTGCCAGGTCTTTTCTAAATGCAATGGCTCTATGGAATGACTGTGGTGTTTTGTTTTCAAGTTGAGAGATCCCCACTTTTTTATTAAACATTAAATAAAAACATAAAATTGTATATATGTTCTCCCATGTGTAATATTATAATGTGTGGCTTGCAGTGTTTTCCAACTTTTAAAGCAAGCTTTGCGAAAATGAAGCAGAAACAGCAGTGACTGGGACTCAAATTTTGTATTTCCTTTAACCTGCATTTTCCAGAAAGGATGATAACAAAATAAAAGCAAAAATATTTAAGTATTTATGAACTATTGATACTCTTTCAAGTAACTTAAGGTACTTTGCTTATGGCCTAGTAGAAAAGGGAAAATGCATTGCTGTTGAGCCTTGTTAAAATAAGTTGAGAGAAGTTACAAGGATTCTCTTTGGCATGCTACATTATTAGCATTCAAACATATATATTGATGGCATTCCCATCCCCCCCTTCACTTGAACTTTGTAAACGGTGTGTGGAGCTATAATACACATTTGATATTTCTTAATAAATGCATTAACAAGCAAAAAAAAAACCTATAATACTACAGAGCAAAGTGAAAACCCAAATATAAACTCTAGACCTTGGCGTGTAACAATGCTTCAATGCTTCACTATTGTTCATCGATTGCAACTAATGAACTACACTAATATAAGATGTTATTAACTGGGTTTTTCCAATGTGGGGGGAGGTTTGGTTCATATGGGAATCCCCTATTCTTTTTCCTTTAATTTAATTTATTAATTTTTAAAGTAGCTTTAGATTACATAAAAGTTACATCAGAAATATAGGGGGAATCCCATATCACTTATCCCCTCCCACTCTCAAACTTTCCCACATTTTCTACATTTTTCATTAGTGTCGGACATTTATTTCAATTGATGAACACATATTGGAGTATTGCTACTAACCATGGGCTATAGTTTACATTATAGTTTACACTTTGCTCTGCAAAATTTTACAGGTGGTGACAAAATGTATGATTACCTGTATCAAACATTGCAATGTCATTCAGAACAATTTCAATGTCCAAAAAGTGCTCCATGTTACAACTATTCTTCCCTCTCCCTCCCCCCAGAAACTCTGGTGGCCACTGTCTTTATGTCAATGTTATAAGTTCTCCCATTACTAGAATAATAATGTCTACTTTAGTCCAGAGCTGCAATCCCCCCTTATGTTTGTTTATTCCTTATACTTGAAGATTTTGGGATGGTGATGCACACTCTGGTTTCTGATTGAGAGGTGGTTTAGATCCCCATGGAGCAGATGGATGGAACTGTCTTGCTTGCAGTTGTAGACAGTCTGTAATTTGGGATTGCCATTGTTCATCATCATTTTGTTTGTTGTCCTGGGTGAGTTCAGTGACCTGGAAAGTAGGTGTTGCAACTCTGCTGAGTTTCAGGACACAACCAGCATATAAACACACAGAAAAGTTAAGTCTCTTTGACATATATTTAATGAGTACAGGGCTATTTATAAGTCCAAATAAAAAGGACAGAAGAGCTCTCTGTAGCTCCTATTCTTTTGATCTATCTTTTCTCTAACATAAAACTTCTCTAAAAATAAAAAAAGCTAAATTCAATACTCTATGGAACATAATGCTAATTGATAAAAGATAGATGAAAGTGACACTCTTTTGAAGGACTTGAAATATCTGAAACAGACTCAGGAAGAATTATATAAGCTAAATTATCCTACAATAAAATAGAATCTAAACAAGTACTTAAAATATTTCCACAAAAGAAATTGTCTAGCTTAAATGCTTTCAAAGGTGATTTGTAACAGTTATTTAAGAAATATGTATTTCAAATGTACGTAAACTTTTTTGGAAAACTAGGAAAGTAGAAACAGCCAATATATTTAGAGTCCTAGATATTTAGATATAACTTTGTTCTAATACATTGAAGGAAATTAGAAGAACAAGTAATAAGCAAAACCTATTCAAGGTACAGATTCTTAAAACAATAAATAAACTAAAGCATCAACGAAAACATCATGAGTAAGTTTGAATTATACCAGAAGTGCAAGATTATTTCAACTTTAAGAAGCCTATTGAAGATCCAAGATGCCAGAGTAGGGAATGGCAAGCTTAAGTTCTCCTACAGAAACTGTGGGAAGGTAGGCTCATTTACCTGACAGAAGGGAAGCTACAGGACCATGGGGGCAATTGGAGAGCACAGCTAGAGGGTGGGGACCCAGACAGCTGGGAGAAAGGGAAGCCATAAGATATAGGGCACTCATGATAGCACACAGATGGCTCAGAGGGAGAGGGCAACTGGGGGGGTGGGGTGGCCTGGCTGGAAGATAAGCTTTCAACTGGCTCCAAGAGTGAGAAAAGTCCTGGAGACAAGGGACTGTCCTGGTACCCAGCAGGCTTTTGACATGGTAGAGGTGCAGGGCAAACAATTGTGGGACCTGGGACTGGCACACACGTGTAGAGGGTAGGTGAGATAAGGCAATGGACCAGAGAGAAAAGAAAGACCCCAGCCAATGCTGAAGCAGCTCCATGGAGAGGGGAGGGGGAAGCTGATCAGGCACACTGTCACACCCCACTACCCTGTGAGAGAGAAGAACGGGATCTGTGAGGGGGTAGGGTGATAGGCACCTAACATCCCAGGAAAAAGAGAAGCCAGGAAAGCCAGCCAGCAAACTCCCAGAAGCACAACAGGTCTGAGGGAAAAAAGGTTGGGGAGAGGCAGGAAAGAATACTTTAGAAGCCTACCAGAACGGTGTAATGGGTGTAGCTCAGTGCTTGAATGTCTGACTCAATCCCTGGTAACTCCTGGGGAAAAAAAACATAAACTGGCCTGTGGGATAGGGTGGCAGGGAGAGGGACCCCAGTAGCTACAGGGAGCTGGAGTTGCAAGATAAGCTGCCTCAGGACAGGGAACTTAGAGATTTTTCTTTTAGGATTTTTGATTTGTTATATGTCATTTTTATTTTTCATTTATTTTTTATCTTTTTTTCCTAAACCAAGGTAACTTACCTATGAAGGGCAGGCTGCAGGGTTAATGCCTGGTGAGCACTGGCAGCCTGAAACTGTTGCTAGTGACCTGACAAGGATGCCTGTATTTCCTAATTTTTTTTCTTTGTTTCCTTTCATTCTTTTCCTTCTTTTTTCTCTTTTTTCCCATTAGTTTCTTTATTTCTTTTCTTTCCTTTATTTTTCCCTCTTCCATTGTCATTCTTTCATTCCACCTGCTCTTGTTTGGTCTTTATTTTCTTTCTTCTCATCTTTCCAGTCTTTTATTTTCATTTAGTTTTCTTCTTTTTTCCTGTCACCTTTTCATTCTACTTTTTAAGTTTTTATTCCTTATGATTTTTAGGGTTTTTCCCTCTTGTTACTTATTTTTCCTGCTTCTTGTATGTTTTGATTTCCATATTTTTTATTGTTCTTTTTCTGTTCTTTAATTTCTATGGTCTTAATATTTTTTTCAGGAACATTGAAAACTAAAAGAATACAGAATATGCATAACCAAGTACCTAAGAGGACCATTAAAACAAAACAAAATGAAATAAATCCCTAGAGTAGAAACAGAAAATAACCCACTGAATAAGATAATCAAGGTAAACAAATGTCTACACACCAGCAAAAAATTACAATCCATACTAAGGAACAGGAAGACATAGCCCAGTCTAATGAATAAACTTAAGAACAGGAATATACACACAACCTAGAACAAATAATCAAGGATGTACAAACAAATACCAGGAATCAATATAATTAAGTGAAGAAATGGTTTAAGGATATTAAGATGACACTGGGGGAACATATAAAAGAAATCAAAGACCGTACATAAAAAGATAACAGATCTGATGGTAAGGAAAGTTCACTGCAAGAAGTTAAATGTATGATCAAACAACATATTGGAAAATTTGAACATGCAAAGTAAAGAATTACTGATGTTGAAGATAGAACATCTGAAATTGCAGAGAGTAGAACAGATAGATAAAAAGAAAGGAAAATTTCAGCAGGTACTCAGGGAATTGAATGACAACAGAAAGTGAAAACCAAAATACATTGTAGGCATCTTAAAGGGAGAAGAGAAGGGAAATGGGGCAGAAGGAGTGTTGGAGGAAATAATGCCTGAAAATTTCCCAACTTTTCTGTGGGATATGGATGTACATGTCCAAGAAGCACAGCGAATTCCAAACAATTATAAATCCTAATAGACCTTCCATGAGACAAATACTTATCAAATTGTCAAATTCTTAAGACAAACAGAATTCTGAAAGCAGCAAGAGAAAAAATATCCATCACATATAACAGAAGCTCGATTAAGATTAAACACTGAGTTCTCTTCAGGAAAAATGAAGACAGTAGTATAACATAGTTAAAAAGCCATTGATGCATCCATTGTTTGGAAACATCTGCCTATAAGTTTTGGTAAAAAAATCTAAATGAAGATACTAATATTTGGGAGTTTACTAGTTGCAATTTTTGACTGAGCATGCTCAGTGGAATTGATTATATATAATTGTTTTGGTTTCATCATTTTGAAGGTACTTACATATACAGCAGGAGATCATGAACCCATGGGAAACAGAACAAGGAATTGTTTACAGTCTGAAAGCAGTGATCTAGTCCTTATTACCTATAGTTATATAGAATTGAAAAATCATAGATTAAAGATAACACAGTCTGGTGTGAAAGGGCATTGTAATATGGCATGAGGAGCTATTGTAACTGAGATCTCATTTAAAAGTCCTTTGCCAGTTGAATTTCTCTAGTTCATTTTCAAGCTCTGGTAGGTTAATGGGAAAACAAAACAAAACATAACATAATATGCAAGCAAGCAAACACTTTGGTCTCCTGTAAGCCATGCAATGGAAAGCAATGTGAGAAGAGGAGAATACATTGAAGAGGATGGGACATTAGACAAGAGAGTAGCAACACAGACTACATTTTAAAGTGTAGCAAATTATAAGTTGAAACAATGAAAAACCTGCAAAGTCATGATTTAAAATGTGCACAAATTGTAAATACAAAATCTTGGGTTATGATCTACCCATTTAATAGTTAAAGCTATTTTTTGAGGTTATTTGTAGAATTTATCTTTATCTATCTATCTATCTATCTATTTATCTATATTTCTGTCTCTCTCTCCCTGTGGTTTTGTGTGTGCAAATTATCACATACCTGATGGTGGTGCATTTGGTGGCAAACTATTTTCATGGTTCCTTTAAGTTCTCTGCCTGAATACCACTGTGAGTATTGAATTTTAAGCACATTTGAGATTGTGAAATAACTCTCTGTTTGTGTTAATACAAAGGGTTAATATGACCTGAACTGTGTGACCACACAATTTCTACAATGTCACTTTAAAACAATTTTGAAAAAGGAAAAATTCTGCTATTAAAAATAAAATATATCATAAAGAGACACAAAGAGTCCTCCCCTAGAATAAACTATGAGTGAATGGCTTATGAATATTCAAATGAAGGAAAATTCCCTATAGCTTTAGAAAAATTCTATCACTAAAGAAATATTAGGGTTCCAGTGCACCCCACAGAAACATGTTCAGTTCAGATTACTTACTATTTCAGATCTGATTATTTTTCCTTGGGGTCCTCACCTTGCACATACATAATACACAATGATGGTTAGCTATGGTAAATTAAGATTTTCTGGGGACCCAGGGATTACAATACATCTTGGGGTATTTACATCAAATCTCTAGTTCCCTTCTCTGCCTTCTCCTTTGAAGAAATTATCTTTATTCCACCAATAATTATTTCTTTTTATTCTATTTGTAGAGACAAATAATTTGTTTCTATCTGTTTTGCATGTAAGCTTTAGACTTTCATCATTTTAAAGTCCGTTTTATTTCTCATCTATGAATGTTTATTGTGGTCTGTTGATCTGTTTGGTGCAAAGCCTTAAAAATAACAAAAAGGAATATTTAATATCATTTTTATGGTTTGTTTGTTTTTTTGTTTCTTTTTTTATGTAGGTGGATAAGGATTATGTGAAAAATCCTGATTTTTGCTTAATGACATTAAATGCATATTTTAACTTTTTTCTACAAATGTGTAGTATGAAATGAGCATAATGGCAAGTAAAGAATAATAAAGGCAAATATATTCTGCATGGGACATCTAATTTAATGCCTCAAAAATTTAACAATTATAAAGGTCAATTAATGAAAAAATGTAAACAACAAAAATTGTTCACCAGAAGAATTCCTTAGAGAACTCTAATTCTATGTTTTCAAAGGTGAATTTGTATCATCAGATTCATTTTTCTAACAAATTAAAGCCTCTGTATTAGATTGGCATATTCCTTAAATAATTGACTCCAGGTAAAAAGAATGATCTAATTCACCTATTAGGATTTCTGCCTGTTCATCAATGAACCATGTTCTCCCTCTTACAAAAACTTAACATCATCTGCCCCCCCTTTCCTTTCTTCTTGGAACACTCCCTTTACAAGTGTTTTGGGACCTCTGATTCTCTCAGCCCATGACTTGCATTTTTTTGTCTCTCAGTTTCCCAAAGGATCTCTACTTGCACCAGATGTCTTTACTTTTGGGTGTTACCCAACAGCCCCACAATGATTAATTTAGGTAGATATTCAGGGGACACAAATCTGACTATAAGCTTCATGGTAGTTATTTGTTGTCTAGTCAGCTTAATGACTCCCAGGGTTATTCCTCAAATACTTCATCAACAAAAGTTTTGCTGGATTCCAAAACTTTACATTATTATTCCAGCCATTAGATCTTCTTTATGTTTTCCCTTGATATCATAAAACCTTTCATTTTAGTGCCTTAGCAATACCAGGAGGAGGGGAGGAGGGATGATTCTATTCTCTGAATGCAGGTTGCCTACATGACTGGAACTGGGATACACAGTTAGATGAGAATAATGCTATCTGTCCCATAGAAGTAAACATCTGTCATTGACTTATTGAGTTCTATTTAAAGAGTCAAAATATACTTTCAACTCTTTCAAATTAAGTATGTAATGGAACACATAGAGCCCAAGGATACCTAAAGCATGGTGACAAAGAGCTAGACTGTTTCAGGTAATGTATTATTTATTTATTTTTAATAATTAAAAAAATTTTAACGATACTTAGATAAATAAATGTTACACAAAAAATATAGGGATTCCCATATGCTCCACTCGCCACACCTCCCACACCCTTCCACATAAACATCCTTCATTAGTGTGGCACATTCATTGCAATTGACAAATGCATCCAGGGGCTTTGCCTTTAAGCATGGATCATAGTTCACATAATAGTCTACACTCTCTCCCACACATTTCTGCATGTTATGTGATGATATAAAATGGCCTATAATTTATTCACCAAAGTTCAATCTACATAAAACAAATCCAATGAAAAGATATTTTTATTAGATAAAGGCTATATTTTCATATTATGGGAAAATAACCCTCATTGCACAAGCTCTGCTAAAAGTATCTCAGTAAAGTGATTTTATATATGAAATATAGAAGAATGTCTAAGAAAAATTTACAAAAATATGTAACTTTTAATAAAAGTTACGAGGTTTGCAGAGCCACCTAAATATTTAACAAGATCAGTTTCAAGAAGCTTGTCATTCAGTTTTATTTTTTATTCATCTATTTAATCTTTAGTACTAATTTCATAAATGCTCATTGCAAATGTCTCTCTTTTTTCAGATACATTTTTAAAGATGCTTAGATTACATAGATGTTACACAAAAATTACAGGGATTCCCGTGATCTCCACCTCCCATACCTCCCATAACATCTCACATAAACCTCTTTCATTAGTGTGGCACATCAACTGCAATGGATAAACACATCCTGGGGCTTTGCCACTAAGCATGGACCACAGTTCACATCGTAGGCCACACTCTCTCCCACACAGTTCTGCATGGTATATGCTGCTCTAAAATGGCCTATGTCTGTCACCACAATGTCACTCAGGGCAACACCCAAGTCCTGAAAAAGCCCCTGTATTACAACTGTCATTCTCCTCCTTACCCCGAAAGCGTCTAGTGGCCCCTGGCTTCACCTCACTGTTATAATTTCTTCCATTGCTTGAATCCCAAAATGTCTACAACAGAATACAATTGAGTCCACTCTTGTCCATAGCTCTTCCCCTGATCCTAAGGGGACTGGAATGGTGATGTCTACTCCATCTCCAAGTGAGAGTGGGCTTATATCCTATGGATATGGTGGATGGGATTATCCTGCTTTCAGCTGCAGGTTCTCTCCATTCCCAGGGATGGCCATTGTCCATCATCATCGTCTCCTCACCAGGTGACTTGGGTGAGTCCATTGAGCTGTAGAGTAGGAGTTGCAGCTCCACCGAGATTCCAGGCACAGCTGGCACATAGGCAGGCCAGAGGCTCCAGTCTCTGGAAGTACACCTACAAAGTCCAGCCTCACATATAGGTTTGAATAGAAGAGACTGATGGACCATGTGAGGGAGGACTTATTGAGACCAACTGTATCACTCTCAGGAGCACAGATTCCAAAGTAGAGCCCACTGATAAGGCATCAATCTCTGGGGCTATGCCTCCTTATATAGGACCTGGGTGTCTCCAGAGGCCTCAGGAGTCCCTCTGTGTGGGGTGATATCCAATTTGGTGTTCTATGAGATCCTACTGAGGTGTGCGTAAACGTTACCTCTGGGATGACCTCCCAACTCTCTTTGAAGTCTCTTAGCTGCATGAACTCATTTGTCTTTACCTTTTCCCCCTTTTACTCAAGGTTTTTTTTTCCCAGTCGTGTTTCCAGTTGGCACTTAGTATTAGTCCCTCGTTGCCAGGGAGGCTCATCCCCAGGAGTCATGTCCCACGTTGGGGGGAAGGTAATGCATTCATATGCTGAGTTTGGCTTAGAGAGAGGCCACATTTGAGCAACAAGGAGGCTCTCAGCTGGCAATCCTTAGGCACCCCATAACAGTAGGCCAAGTTTCAATTACAAGAGCATAGACTCATAAGGCTAGTCATCAATAACAAGAACCCAACAGTAGGTCATCCTCTTTTGCCAGACACTGCCCTGCACTCAGGGGACTGTTGCTGCTCCCTTGGAGAATGTGGCAGAGCTCTCCAGGGTGGGAATTTAGTATTCCCTCATTTATTGAGTGATTGTCTACTCACTGTGACCATGAGCCATCCCTCGATCATTTGAACAATTTTATATAATTTTCATGTATATTCGGATGAAATTCCTCCCATGAATCCCCCATCCCAGACACCCCCCACCAATGATCCTCTGCAGCCCTCATTGTAACCCTTCTGTGACCTAATCCTTCCTTGAAGATGAAGCCCATATAATAACCAAATTCAATTAATAGGAAAATGAAATAATAGTGATAAGCTTAAATGCAAGAGATAAAATACGAGGAAATTTTTAAAAAAAGAACTAAAAATAAAATATAATTAACAGATTGGGACATTCAAAAAAAGAAAATGGGAAAAAACAAAAGAAAAAAATTTTAATTATTATTATTATTTTTTCTCCTTTTATCACTGCATTATCGGATGTCCAGTGTGTACCGTGACATCTTCCCCCTCTCATTCCCCAGAGTCTCCCAAATTTTCATTTAGTTTTCAAAGAAGTTTTAGGCCACAGCAAAGTCACACATGGAACACTAGAGATTCCCATATACCCAAACACCCTTCCCCTACCCCACCCCATATTAAAACATTTTTTGTGTGGATGGTAGCATTGTTATAACTGTTATACAGATAGTGAAACATAGCTACTAAACATTGTCAATGGTTTACAGTATAGTTTACATTATAGACAGTAGAGTTTAATATTTTTTTTATGATATTTACCATGTCCTGTGTCCATTACTGTAAGGTAATGAAGAACACTTCCCATGACCACTGAATACCCCATTTGATCTTTTCTGTTCCTTCCTCCCCACCCCCTGGGGCATATGACACTCCCCTGTCTTGGCTCATGGGATGACAACATTCATAGTTACATGCCCTGGGTATTCTAACCTGCCCTTCCTAATCTACCCACCTGTTAACCTTGCACCACCAAACCCAGTAATATCTCTACCAACCTGTCCTATCCTTCAATGTGTAACTATACTTTATCATTTTACCATACATTATGTCCATATGGGTGATGTCTCACAACCTACCCTTCTCTCTCTCTCACTTGTTAATGTATCTTTCAGACAGTGGTTCTCAGAGACAGTTAACTTTCCTCAAATCAAATCAATGAGGTCATAAACTGTTCATCCTTCAATGCCTGGCTTGCTTCACTCAACATAGGTCTTCAAGATTCATCCATGTTATTCCATGTGTTAGCACCTTATTCCTTCTAACAGCTGAGTAATATTCCATTGTATGTATGTGCCACATTTTGCTTATCCATTCATCTGTTGATGGGTACCGGGGTTGATGGGCAGCTTTTGGCAATTGTGAACAATGCTGCTATAAACATCAGTGTGCATATATCTGTTCATGTCTTTGCTTTCAATTCTTCTGGGTATATACCCAGTAGTGGAATCACTGGATCATATGGAAGATCTATTCTTAGTTTTCTGAGGAATCAACAAACTGTCCTCCACAGTGGCTGTATCATTCCACAATCCCACCAGCAGTGGATGAGGGTTCCTATTCCTCCACATCCTCTCCAACACTTATATTCTGCTGTTTGTTTCACAGCTGCCGCTCTGATGAGTGTAAGATGGTATCTCATTGTGGTTTTGATTTGCATTTCCCTAATAGCCAGCGATGTTGAGCATTTTTTCATGTGCTTTTTAGCCATTTGTATTTCTTACTTGGAGAAGTTTCTTTTCAGGTCATTTGCCCATTTTTTAAGTGGGTTGTTTCTCTTTTTATTTTCGAGGTGTAGGATTTCTTTATATATGCAGGATATTAGACTCCTATCAGATATATGATTACCAAATATTTTCTCCCATTGGGTAGGCTGCCTTTTTATTTTCTTAATAACATCCTTTGAGTTGCAGAAGTTTTTAATTTTGATGAGATCCATTTATCTATATTATTTTTTCTCTTGCTGCTAGTGCTTTGGCTGTGAAGTTCATGAAACCATTTCCTATTACAAGGTCCTGTAGATGCTTCCCTACATTAACTTCCAAGGTCTTTATGGTTTTGGCTCTTATATTTAGATCTCTGATCCATCTGGAGTTGATTTCTGTATAAGGTGTGAGATGGTATTCTTCTCTCATTCATTTGGATATGGATATCCAGTTCTCCCAGCACCACTTGTTAAAGAGATCATTCTCTGCCAACTGAGTGGGCTTTGTGGCCTTGTCAAATATCAGATAATGGTATATGCGAGGATCTATATCAGAACTTTCAATTCAGTTCCATTGGTCAGTACGTCTATCCTTGTGCCAATACCATGTGGTTTTGATCACTGTAGCTTTGTACTATGTTTTAAGATCAGGTAATGTGATATCTACAATTTCATTTTTCTTTTTCAATATGTCTTTGGCAACTCAGGGCCTCTTACCTCTCTAAATATATTTTGTGGTTAGTTTTTCCAGTTCCTTAAAAAATACAGTGTTGATTTTTTTTTTGGGATTGCATTAAATCTGTAGATTAGTTTAGGTAGGATAGAAATCTTGATGATGTTTAGTCTTCCTATCCATGAACAGGGAATATTTTTCCATTTATTTAAGTCTTCTCTGATTTTCTTTAACAGAGTTGTGTAGTTTTCTGTATATAAGTCCTTTACATCTTCAGTTAAATTTATTCCTAGGTATTTGATTCTTTCATTTACTTTTGTAAATGGTATTTTTTTCTTGATTTCCTCCTCAGATTGCTCGTTATTGGTGTATAGAAATGCTACTGATTTTTGAGTATTGATCTTGTAGCCTGCAACATTACTGAACTCCTTTATAAGTTATAGAAGCTTTGTTGTAGATTTCTCAGGGCTTTCTATATATAGGATCAGGTCGTCTGCAAATAATGAAATTTTCACTTCTTCCTTTCCATTATGGATGCATTTTATGTCCTTTTCTTGCCTCAGTGTTCACGCAAGTACTTCCAAGACAATGTTAAATAGGAGTGGTGATAGTGGGCATCCTTGTCTTGTGTCTGATCTCAGAGGAAAGGCTTTTAGGATTTCACCATTGAAAATAATGTTAACTTTGGGTTTTTCATATATACCCTTTATCATATTCAGAAAGTTTCCTTCTATACCTATCTTTTGTAGTGTTTTTATCAGGAAAGAGTGTTGTATTTTGTTGAATGCTTTTTTTGCATCTATAGAGATGATCATATGATTTTTTTTCTTTCAATCTGTTTGTGTGGTGTATTTGATTTTCTTATATTGAACCATCCTTGCATACCTGGGATGAAACCCACTTGGTCATTGTGTATAGTCCTTTTGGTATTTTGTTGAATGCAATTAGCAAGTATTTTGTTGAGGATTTTAGCATTTAGGTTCATTAGAGAAATTGGTCTGTAATTTTCCTTTCTTGTGGTATCTTTGTTTGGTTTTGGTATTAGGGTAATGTTAGCATCGTAGAATGACTTAGGCAATATTCCTTCTAATTCTATTTTTTGGAAGAGCTTAAGCAGAATTGGTGATAGCTGTTTCCAGAATGTTTGGTAGAATTCAGCTGTGAAGCCATCTTGTGCTGGGCTCTTCTTAGTTGGGAGGTTTTTGATGACTGAGTCTATCTCTTTACTTGTAATTGGACTGATGAGTTCATCAATTTCTTCTTTCATCAATGTAGGCTGTTTTGGAGTTTCTGGAAACTTGGCAATTACCTCTAAATTATCTTTCTTGTTGGCATATAATTTTTCAATATATCCTCTTATGATACTTTTTGTTTCTGTGGGGTCAGTAGTGATATGCCCTTGCTCATTCCTTATTTTGTGTATTTGCATCTGTTCTTGCTTTTTCTTTGTTAATCTGGCTAAGGGATTGTCAATTTTATTGATATTCTCGAAGAACCACCTTTTGGTTTTGTTTATTGTTTCTAGTGCTTTCTTATTCTCTATTTCATTTAGTTCTGCCCTAATCTTTATTTCCTTTTTTCTACTTTCTTTTGGTTTAGTTTGTTGTTGTTTTTCCAATTCCTCCAAGTGTGCAGTAAGTTCTTCAATTTTAGCTCTTCTTCTTTTTTAATATATGTATTTATGGCTATGAACTTCCCTCTCAGGACTGCTTTCGCTGCATCCCATAGGTTTTGTTATGTTGTGTTGTCATTTTCATTAGTTTCAAGGTAGTTACTGTTTTCTTTTGAGATTTCCTCCTTGACCCACTGTTTGTCTAAGAGTGTGTTGTTTAACTTCCGTATGCTTGTGCCTAACCTGTTTCTCTGGCCTTTAGTGATTTTCAACTTCATTCAGTTGTGGTCAGAGAAATTACTTTGTATAATCTCAATCTTTCTGAATTCATTGAGAGGTGTTTTGTGGCCTAGCATGTGGTCTATGTTGGAGTTTGATCCATGTGCACTTGAAAAGAATGTAAATCCTACCATATTTGGGTGTAGTGTTCTGTATATATGTATTAAGTCCAGGTCCTCTATGTATTGTTGAGAGCCTTTATTTCTCTATTGATTCTCTGTCTAGATGTTCTGTCTAATGATGATAATGGTGTATTAAAGACCCTTGCTATAATTGTAGAGGCATTTATTTCTCCAGTTATTTTTTCCAGAGTTTGCTTCATGTATTTTGAGGCACTCCAACTAGGTGCATAAATGTTTATGATTGTCCTCTCTTCTTGAGAGATTACCCCTTTTACTAATATATAGTGTCCATCTTTGTCTCTTACAATAGTTTTGCATTTAAAGTATATTTTGTCTGATATTAGAATAGCTACTCCTGCCCTTTTTTGGCTATTGTTAGCTTGTAAAATGATTTTCCAGCCATTCACTTTCAGCCTCTTTGAATCCCTGGGTCAAAGGTGGGTTTCTTGTAGACAGCATATAAATGGATCATATTTCCTTATCCATTCTGCCAATCTGTGTCTCTTGATTGGTGAATTTAGTCCATTAACATTCAGTTTTATTAGTCATAACCAATTTCTTACTTCAGCCATCTATCTTTGGGTTGATGTATGTGATATGTTGTTTTGTTTCTGTTTTTGTCTTTTTAGTTGCTTTTAAACTCTCCTCCAACTCTCTCTCCCTTGTTTTTTCTTTCAACTTGTAGAACATCCTTTAGTATTTCTTGAAGTGCAGGTTTATCATTGACATACTCTCTTAATTTCTGTTTATCTGTGAATATTTAGAACTCTCCATCATTTTTGAATGCCAGTTTTGCTGGATAGAGAATTCATGGCTGGAAGTGTTTTCTTTTAGTATTTTGACTATGTCTTCTTGCCTCCATGGTTTCAGCTGAGAAATCAGCACTTAATCTTATTGTGCTTCCCTTGTATGTGATGTTTCTCTTTTCTCTTGCTGCCTTGAGTATTTTCTCTTAGTCTTGAGCATTGGACATTTTGATAACTATATGTCTTGGAGTTGGCCTGTTGTGATTTATACTATTTGGGGTGTGCTGTGCTTCCTGAATCTGCATATCCATCTCTCTCCATAGATTTGGGAAGTTTTCAGCCATTATTTCCTTCAACACTCCTTCTGTTCTCTTTCCCTTCTCTTCTCCTTCTGGGATGCCCATAATGCATATGCTTTTGTATTTTATGTTGTCAGTTAATTCCCTGAGTCCCTGCTGGATTTTTTCTATCTTTTTGTCTATTTGTTCTACTATCTGTTTGATTTCAGATGTATTGTCTTCCACATCACTAATTCTTTCTTCTGCCTGTTCAAATATGCTGCTATGTGAATCCAGCATTTTTTTTTAATTTCTTGCATTGTGCCATTGGTCACCATCATATCCATTATCTTTTTGGGAATGTTTATGATATCTTCAGTATGTTCTCCCGGTGTCTTCTTTATATCCTTAATCTCTTCCTTCACATCTTTACATTGGTCCATGATATTTGTTTGGAAAGCTTTGATTAGTTGTTTGATGCTCTGCATCTCTTTCTGGTTTTTAGTTTGTTCATTGGATTGGTCCATGTTTTCCTGTTTCCCATTGTGGTTTGCAATTTTTTGTTGCCCTCTAGTCATCATTTTATCTTGATATGTTTATTCGGTTGATTAGTTTCTCTCTCTGTTCCAGAGTGTTTTTTAGCTGGTGGTTCTGTGTGTGTGTTAAGTTTTCTCTTTGACACTTTTTCTTCTTATTTTATTTCCTTGCTTCTTTCTATGTTCCCTTGAAGGCAAAAGATTAGTGCCAGAGAAATTGAAAGATGTGAGGAAGGAAGAATGATAATAGTGATATTGATAAAAGTTAGAAGAGGGGCCAAATGAGAATTAATGAAATGAATATTTAACTCATGTTGGCAGTGTAGAGTAATAGGAAAAAATGTGGAGTACCTACAGTGGATGGGGAATCCAAATAGAGGAATATATATGCAGTGATTTAGAAGGCTAGAATTATGAGGAGGGAGAGAAAGAGTGAAGAAATGGCTGAAAGGAAAGAATTAATGTTAATAAAAAAAGGAAGAAAACAAAATAGATTGAATAGAAATTGACACCCTTGAGTTGTAGGCATATGAAAAAATGTGGTATTTAATAGCCACAACAGAAAGCAGAAGGCAGAAAGATGAAGGAAGGATAAGAGATAGTTTGGAATACAAAATCAATATAGACAGAGAATGGGAAATTACTGAAGAAGAAGCACAGCAAAGAAGAGACAAGCTAGCAGCACCTAATTAAAAAAATGAAAAAAAAAGAAAGGGGGGAGGAAAGAGGAAATATAAGCAAGAGACAACAAATATACAGAGAAAAACCCAACAACCACACATGCAAGCAGTCAAAGAAAGCTAAGGGGGATCAATGTTGCATGGGAGTCCTCATGGATCCTCTCAGCCTGCTTGTGTTTATCAATCAATTTCCCCACAGGGTTCTATATGCAGGTCCTGAAGCAGCTTTTAGCTATTAAACTAAATTAAAAAGAATTTATTTTTCATTTATTAAAGTGACCGACTTATTTATTTATTTATTTATTTTGGCAAAATACAGGACCAAAATTAAGTCCTCCTCTGGACCACCCCCCTCACAGAGAAGACCCTAACTGGGCTTGTGGAAACTAATCAAGCACTTCCCAATTCCTGGACTCTCCAGGGTATCTGAAGCTCTGATGTTTGTCAGTGCAGAATGTTAAAAACAGCCTTCTCTGCCCCTTCTGTTTCAGAGTCCCAGCGTCACCCGACTGCTGGTAAATCAGGTTTCCTCAGCAGATTCGCCCCTCCCCTCAGCCTGGTGCTGCTTCAAGCCAGCTTATCTGCTCCCCAAAGTTAAGAGGTGGTCCAGGCAGCCAAATCAATGGCAAAAAAATCCCCTCCCTGTCCTCTGCCAGAACCCTCCCTCTCTCGGAGAGTGTCCCCTCTCCCCGACTCCATGGGGCCAGAGGCTTATCCCTGGGCAGCTAGCCAAATCAACTCCCCCTGCAGATTCATCCTTCCCCTCTGCTGGGTGCCAATTCACTGCAGCTGTTTTGTTCATCTAAGCTGCAAGGGGCTCCAGGTAGCCAAATCCCTAGAAAATAAAACTCTCTTGCCCTTTGCCAGAGCCCCCCTCAGAGAACGCCCCCTCCCACCAGGCCCTGTCACACAATTACCAGGCAGGATTTGCGGCTCCAACTGGCTTTTTTTTTTCCCCTCTAAGGCTGGGGAGTCAGCCAACTGTTTTAACCACCATAGGCAGGCTTAAAACTCATGAAGCTCTACCATTCAGTCCACGCCATCGATCTGCACAGATAGATGTCCCAAGCTTCTCACTCCACATGCCTACAGCACAGATCCCCCAGTCAGGACCCTGTCCACAATCTGTTGTGCTCTGGGAGCTCTCCACAAGTGCCCTCCTAAACCAACTCCATCTTGCTCCTCTCTTCCTGCAAATGTCTCTTGCTTCCATTTGTAATTATTGCATTTGCCTTCTAAGGAAATCTAGGGATCTGAATTAAATCAAAAGCAAATTAAATAAAATTTGGAATATATAGTATTCCAAAACATCATTAACAGAAATTCTATTAAGTTAGACCACAGAATCTTGCTTCCCAGGCTGTTCTTCCCTAGAGAAGAAAGACAATCTATACTGACACTGGAAAAAGATGATATCCTGTATGAAGAGGCCTCAGGCGATAAGCCTAAAAATAGTATACAAATATAAATAAATTATTTAAATCTCCTTTTACATTTTTTTGACATCTTTGCTATATTCCTAATTATAATTGCCTCTAATCAATAAAATGATTTTTACTATTATTTTATATGACATCTTCATTTATCCTTCTGTTGTTTTTATTTCTCCCACGCCTTCTCCAACAATGTTTTTGATCTTCACTCTTTATTCCTTTATTGTATTTCTTACATGATTTAATATACAAGTGCACAAAATAATAAATTTATAAACCTATGTTTTGTGTAAAGTCAAGAATGGATAGAACATATTCAGAAGATCAATAGGAGAAGAGAGATTTGTGCAACCCTATAAATTGTCTAGATCTAAGACATATAAAGAACACCCACCCAACAAATGTTGAATTCACATTACATTCAAGGGCATATTGATCATTCTCCAGATAAAGATCATGTGTTAGATCACAAAATATTTTTCAATTAACAGTATGTATAACCTTATGCCAAAAATACATAATCTAAAAGAAATGCACAAATTCCTAGAAGCACACAAGTTACCTAATATTTCTCAGTAAGTATTAGAAAGTGTCAAATAATAAAAAGAAGTTAAGAGATGAAACTAGTAATCAAAACCTTCATGTATGAATGATATATACTTCAATAATTTTAAATGAGAATAAATCTTTCCATCAAAGCAAATAGAATAATAAATATCAGTCTTCCAAAACTCTTCCATAATTTTAGAGAAGGAAACACTTCTAAAATCATTCATTGAGGCTAGCATTTATCCTGATATCAAAGCCAAATAAACCAACAGAGAAAATGAAAATTACAAATCAGTATTTCTTATGAATATACATGAAAATTCATCAACACATATTAGCAAGCTGAATACATCAGCATACTGAAATGATTATAAGCCATAACCAAGTGGGGTTTACCAAAGGAATGCAAAGGTTATTCAACAGAAGAAAAACAATCTATGTAATACATTATATATAAAAAAAGACAAAACATAATTTATTCAGACATGCATTTCAAAATATTCAACAACCATTCATGGCAAAAACACTCCAAAAAACTCAAGTAGAAGTGACCCACCTCAACATAACAAATGGCATTCTTTCATTGAAGTATAATTTACATACCCTAAAAGTCATCCTATTAGGGGATAAAATTGAATGGTTTTTAGTTTATTCACAAGGTTGTGCAAATATCACTACTTAATTACAAAACACTTTCACCACCACAAGAGGAAGCACTGTAATCATAGTCATCCCTTCCCAATTCCACCTCCTCACCAAACCATTGGAACCACTCAAATACTTTCTGTCTCTACGGAATTGACTATTATAGATATTTCATATAAATTGAATCATACAAGTATGTGGTCCTGTTCCTGGATTCTTTCAAGTAGCTGAATGTTTTCAAAGATCATCCATGTTGTAGCACCTATCAACAATTCAAATTTTCTGGCTGAATACTATTCCATTGTATATGTGATCATTAAGTTCATGTATCAATTTGGCCAGGTTATGGTGCTCAGTTTTCTGGTCAAGCAAGCACCAGTATGATTTTTCCTATGAGGATATTTAATGGATTTAAATCATAAGTAAGCAAATCAGTAATACCTATTAAATCTCATATATATAAGAGATTATATATCCTTTTGATTCTGTTTCCCTAGAGAACACTGATTAATACAGCTTTGGTACCAGGAGTGGTTCTTGAGAAACAGAAACTTAAGAGGAGATTTCTGAATTGGTTATGGAGTTTTAAAAATGTATTGTGTCCAATTATACATAACCTCCTGTGTACAAATACTTTGAGGTATTTCCAATATTAATATACATAAATTGTGATGTCTGAAAGTACCTTAGTAGAGATAAATGTTGTGGGGCAAAATTTGAAAGTTTGAAACATAGAAATTGAAAAAAATACTTCCATGAGGGTTTTTCTGAAATTATAACACAGTACCAACATAATTGCATTCCTTTTATAGTTATCATATATTGTATAAAATGCAAACATATGTGGCAGTAATAAAGCTTTGTGCCAGGGAGACAATATCAGGTGAGCAAGTTTTCTTTTGAAGGTCCTAAAATATACTGAGAGTATTTATGTGTAAACATGAATATAGCATAGAATATAATAAAAAATTACATACATAATGTGATAGGCTAATGTGTCAACTCAGCCAGGTAATTGTGTCTAGGTATTTGGTCAAGCAAGCACTGGGTTAATTGTAATATAAGAGCATTTATGGACTTCAGTTACCAGTGAGTTTACTGTGTGGATGGCTGATTAAATCTGCATCAATCAGCAAGATTGCATCAGCAATGCATGATGCTTTTACCCAATCAGTTGAATGCCTTAAAACTGGTTAT
>JAQZBX010026104.1:0-29131 GCA_029593785.1 Cabassous unicinctus
ATTTTACCCTTTACACACTTCTCCAAGTTTCTCATTCTTGTTTTTGTTTTTTGTTTTTTTTGTTGTTGTTGTATGATACAACAACTGAAAGCCAAAGTTCAAAATTGATGAAGTAAGTAATGCCTTTACAATTATAACATTGAAGGTTAATGGCTTGAACTCCCCAATCAAAAGACACAGACTGATAGAATAGATTAATATATGGTGTCTACAGGGACTCACCTCAGACATAAGGACACATGCGGGCTAAAAGTGAAAGGTTGGAAAAAGATATTCCATGCAAATAGTAGCCAAAAAAAGAGCTGGAGTAGCAATACTAATAGTGGACCAAATACATTTTAAATGCAAAACTGTTATAAGGGATGAAGAAGTTCATTATTTATTAATAAAACGGGCAAATCAACAAGAAGAAATAACTATTCTAAAGATTTATGTATCTGAATTCAGTACACCAAGCTACATGAGGCACACACACTGGTAAAGCTGAAGGGAGAAATAGATGTCTCTACAATAATAGTTGGAGACTTCAATACACCACTGTCAGTATTGGATAGAACATCTGGACAGAGGATAAAAAAAGAAATGGAGATCTTTAATAATATGATAAATGAATTAGACCTCACAGCCATCTATAGAGCATTACACCCCAAAACACCTATATATACATTCTTTTCAAGTGCTCATGGATCCATCCCCAAGATAGACCATATCAGGAGCCACAGGACAAGTCTTAACAAATTAAAAAATATTGAAATTATACAGAACACTTTCTCTGATCATAACAGATGAAACTTGAAATCAATAATGGACAGAAAAAGGGAAAATCAATAAACATATGGAGATTAAACTACACACTCTTAAACAATCAGTGGGTCCAAGAAGAAAATGCAAGAGAATTCAGCACATATCTTGAGATGAATGAGCATGAGAACACAATATATCAATACATATGGGACACAGCAAAGTCAGTGCTAAAAGGGAAACTTATAGCCCTCAATCCTGACATTTGAAAAGAAGAAAGAGCTAAAATTGAAGATCTAACTGCACACTTGGAAGAACTAGAAAAAGAACAGCAAACTAATCCCAAACCAAGGTGAAGGAAAAAAAATAGTAACAATCAAGGCAGATATCAATGAAATTGAGAACAAAAAAACAATAGAGAGAATCAGCAAAATCAAAAGATGGTTCTTTGAGAACATTAACAAAATCGACAAACCCTTAGCTAGATTGATAAAGAAAAACATTTAGAGAAGTTGCAAATAAATAAAATCAGAAATGAGAGGGAGGGCATTACCATTGACCCCATAGAAATAAGAGAGATCATAAGTGGATACTATGAGCAACTGTATGTCAATAAAACAGAAAACGTAGATGACATGGAAAAATTTCTGGAAACACATGAACCTCCTACACTGGCTTTAGAAGAATTAAAAGACGTCAACAAACCAATCACAAGTGAAGAGATTGAAACAGTCATCAAAAAAATCCCAAAGATGAAAAGCTCAGGACCAGATGGCTTCACAGGTACAGTCTACCAATCATTCAATGATGAACAAATACTATCTTGCTCAAGCTCTTCCAAAATATTGAGCAGGAGAGAATGCTACCAAACTCATTCTATGAAGCCAACATCACCCTAATACCAAAAACATATAAGAATACTAAAGAAAGAAAATTACAGACAAATATCTGTAATGAATATAGATGCAAAAATCCTCAACAAAATACTTGCAAACAGAATCCAAAAGTACATTAAAAGAATTATACACCATGGCCAAGTGGATTTTATCCCAGGTATGCAAGGGTAGTTCAACACAAGAAAATCAATTAGCATACAAAACCACATTAATAATGTGAAGAAGAAATCAAATGATCTTCTCGATTGATGCAGAAAAGGCATTTGACAAAATACAGCACCCATTCTTCCGAAAAACACTCCAAAAGATAGGAATAGAAGGAAGCTATCTCATTATGGTAACGTGTATCTATGAAAAACCTACAGCTAGCATTGTGCTCAATAGTGAAAGACTGAAAGCCTTCTGCTGAGATCAGAATGCCCACTGTCACCATTATTATTCAATATTGTGCTAGAAGTTCTAGCTAGAGCAATTGGCTTAGACACAGAAATAAAAGGCACCCTAGTAGGAAAGTAAGAAGTAAAATTTTCACTATTCACTGATGACATGATCCTATAGCTAGAAAACCTTGAAAAATACACAAAAAAGCTACTAGTTCATCAATGTGATGGGATACAAGGTTAATACACAAAAATCAATAGTGTTTCTATACACTACCAATGTGCAAACTGAGGAGGAAATCAGAAAAAATCCATTTATACTAGGAATACACAATCAAATATTTAGGAATAAATTTAACCAAGGATGTAAAAGATCTGTATTGAGAAAACTACAAAACATTGCCAAAAGAAACTAAAGACTTAAATAAATGAAAGGACATTCTGAGTTCATGGATTGGAAGACTAAATATCATTAAGATATCAATTACACCGAAACTGATTTACAAATTCAATGAAATACCTATAAAAATGCAAACAGCTTTTTTTTGTAGAAATTGAGAAGCCGATAATTAAATTCATTTGAGAGGGTAAAGAAACCAGAATAGCAAAAAAGTATTTAAAAAGAAGTACAAAATTGGAGGATTCTTACTTCCTGAATTTAAAGCACATTACCTAGCTTCCGTTTTAAAAAGAGCATGGTAATGGAATAAGGACAGTCAGTTTGACAGTCAGTCCATTTATTTCAATGGAACTGAATCAAGAAATCAGAAATTGAACCTCTCTTCTATAGTTAAGAGTTTTTGACAAGGCTCTTAAGCACACCCAGCTGGGCCATAGCATTCTATTCAATAAATGGTGCTGGGAGAAAAGGATAGTCATATCCAAAAGACAGAAAGAGGACCTTTATCTCACACCTTATAAAAAAAACTAACTCAAAATGGATCAACGACATAAATACAAAAACAACATCCATAATACTCCAGGAACAAAATGTAGGAAAACATCATCAAGATCTTGTTGTAGGCAGTAGTTTCTTAAATCTTATGCCGAAAGCATGAACAACAAAATGAAAAAAATGTATAAATGGGACTTCCTCAAAATTCAACACTTTTGCATCTCAAAGGACTTTCTCAAAATATTTAAAAGACAGTCAATACAATGGGAGAAAATATTTGGTAATCACATATCTGATAAGGGTTTAATATCCGTGATCTATAAGGAGATCATAAAACTCAACAATGAAAAGACAAAGTATCTGATTGAAAAATGGGCTAAAGACTTGAAAAGACACCGTCTAAAGAAGAAATGCAAATGGTGAGGAAATACATGAAAAAATGTTCAACATCATTTGTGATTAGGGAAATGAAAATCAAAACTACAATGAGAACTTATTTCATACCTATTAGACTGGCCACTATTAAAAAGTTGGAAAGCTGTAAATGTTGGAGACGATATGGAGAGATACAAATGCTTATTCACTATTGTTAGGAACGTAGAATGGTACAACCACTGTGGAGGATTCTTTGGCTATTCCTAACAAAGTTGAATAAAGACTTGCCATGGGACCCTGCAATTACATTACTAGAAATATACCCAAAAAAGAGAGCAGTGACACAAATAGATATCTGCACACTGATGTTCATAGCAGCACTACTCACAATAGACAAAATTTGAAACATTCCAGGTGTCCATCAACTGATGAATGGATAAACAAATTGAGGAGTATACCTATGATTGAATACTATGCAGTGGTAAGAAGAAATGAAGTCGTGAAACATATGAAAACATGGATGATCCTGCACGACATTATGTTGATTGAAGGAAGCGAGGCAAAAAAGGAAAAATAGTGTATGATAGCCCTATTATGAACTAAATATATTATGTGAAATATAAATATATTATGTGAAATATGAATATGGGTAGAATTGTATATATGAGACTATTTTTCCTTGAAGCTGAACAAATGTAAGTTATTATTACACAGTGTTAATACCAGACACAAAATATATATACTAAGTGAAGGAGACCAGATACAGAGTACTACATATTGTGTGATCCCCTTTATATATAATGTAAATATAAATCAATTCATAAAGATGAAAATTAGTTGTTATGGAGGTCTGAGGAAGGAATACTAAGGAGTATGGAGTTTTTCTTTTTAGAGTTATGAAATTGTTCTAGAATTTTTAAGATGATGAATGTATAATACTGTGATTATGCTAAAAGCCATTGATTATATAATTTGCATAGGATATCCAGAAAAAGCAGCTATGTATATTCAGGGAAGCACAGAGAGATTGAGAGGTGAGGAATTTTCTTTTTTGTTTCTTCATTTTTTGTTTAATATTATTTACATTGAAATAATGAAAATGCTCTAATAGTGATTGAAGTGATGAATGCACAACTATATGATTATAGCAAATACCACTGATTTTACACCTTGGAGGAATTGTATGCTTTATTAATATGCATCAAGAAAATTGATTTTGAAAAAAGTATTTCCGAACTATATGCTGTCCTCAAGAGACTTACCTTAAATTCAAAGATACAAGCAAGTTGAGCAGGAAAGGATTGGAAAATTTACATCATGCAAGTAGTAATCAAAGGGCTGCTAGGGTGGCTATACTAATATTGGATAAAATATACTTTAAGTGAAAAATAATTATCAGGGACAAAAATTGCCATTATACCTGATAAAGAGGACAATTCAACATGAAGGTATAACATGCATAAATATATATGTGCCTAAAAACAGAACCTCAAAATATATGAAGCAAATACTGACAGATATATAGAGAAATTGACAATTCTACATTAATAATAGGAGATTTTAGCACAACTCTTCCATAATGAATTGAACATCTAGTAAGAATATCAATAAGGAAGTACTGAACTAGAATGATACACTAAAACAACTAGACATAACAGACATACATAAATAATTTCACACTATGAAAACAGAATACACATTCTTCTCAAGTCCATGTAGACCATTCTCCAGGATAGGCCATATGTTGGGCCACAAAACAAGTCTCAATAAATTCAAATATATTGATATCATATATTCTATTCTTTCTGAGAAAAAGTTAATGAAACAAGAAATCAATAACAGAGGGAGAAATGGAAAATTAACCAATATATGGAAATTAAACAGCATAAGCTTTTTACATTTTATTTTGAAAGCAGCTTTAGATTACATAAATGTTACAATGAAAATATAGGGTTCTGCATATACCCCATCCCCTCTCCCTCTCACAATTTTCCCATTTACATCTTTCATTAGTGTGGTATATTTGTTAAAATTCATGAACACATATTGAAGCATTCCTGCTAAACATAGTACATTATAGTTTACACATTGTGGACAATTTTACAGGTTTTGACAGAAGGGATATAGCTGTATCCATCATTGCTATGTCATGCAGAACAATTTCAATTTTCCCAAAATGCCCCATATTATACCAATTCTTCCCTCTCCCTTCACTTATTAACTCAGGTGGCCACTGCCTTTATATCAGTGTTACAAATTCTTCCATTGCTAGAATTACAAGTCTACTTTAGTCCATAGTTGCATCCCCCCCTTTTGTTTGTTCATTCCTCAATCTTAAAGATTTCCGGATGGTGATGCCCACTCTGATTCTTACTGAGAGGGGCTTAGATCCCATGTTACAGATGGATGGAAATGTCTTGCTTGCAGTTATAGATACTCTCTGATATTTGGATGGGCCTTTTCCATCATCATCCTTTTAGTAGTTGTCCCTCCCCATTCCTCCACACCTTCCCTTTGTTTCAAGTGGCCACACAAGCTGCTGCCCTTTGAGCAGAAACCTCTTGATACTGCTCATGCTTTAATGCAACTCCAGCTCAATACATTTCCTCTGTATCCCCTTTGTAAGTCTGTTTATTTTATCTTAAATGATACATTACTTGTTGTTCAGAAGTGGGATCCAAAGGTGGATGCCAGGATGATTCCTCCAATGCCTTGGTGTTAAGCATGATACATGCAGGAATCCTTTGCATTTCTATCTGGGTTCATAGTCTGGATCACTCATCTAACTCCTGTTAGATCTTTGAGTTTCTGCCACATTGCAGTTGAGGTCAAAATGTGCTTGTTGAGCTAAATTCCAGTCAGGCCCTCTGTCATGGCCTCTGTTTTTGGCTGTCAGTTCACAGCCTCTTGTTCTGGGACCTCAGGTAAGAGAATTCTATTCTGTTTCTGTTTCTTTACTGTTTCTCTACAGTTACTGTAGGAAACAGTCAGTAAGCTTAATATTTCTGTGCTTCTGTGTTTCTGTTTGTTTAAAGTATAATTTCCCCCTTTCAAATGGTAATACTAAATTAACAAATAAAAATTCTTAAGAGAGCCCTATTCAAAATGCTTAAAGATAAATTAGTATTCCTCGAGTCTCAGAAATTGAAGAAGCTGATCTTCTAATGCTCTATATTATATATTATATTATATTATATTTTATTTTATTATATTATATTTTATTTTATTTTTAAAAGGTACAAAGATTACACAAATGTCACATAAAAAATAACAATATCCTTCATTAGTGTGGTCCATTCATGGCAATTCATGAACACATTTTGGAACATTGCCATTAAGCATGGATTATAGTTTACATTGTAGTTTACACTCTCTCCCACCCAATTCTATAGGTTATGGCAAGATATATAATGGCCTGCATCAGTCATTGCAATGTCATTCAGGATCACTCCCAAGTCCTGAAAATGCCCCCATATTACACCTATTATTCCTTCTCCCTGCCCTCAGAACCTCCAGTGACTACTGCCTCCACATCAATGATACAGTTTCTTTCATTACTAGAATTACAATAAGACTATAGAAGAATATCAGTAAGTCTACTTTAGTCCATAGTTCATTCCCTAATTGTGAGGATTCCGGCATGGTGATGTCTACTTCACCTCTAACTGAGAGGGGGCTTCAATCCCATGGGTCTGATGTGTGAGACTCTCTTGCTTGCATTTGTAGACTCTTTCAGATCTTTGGTATGGTAGCTGTCCATCATCAGCTCCTTGTTAGTTGTCCTGGGTGAGATCAATGAACTAGCGAGTAGGTGTTGCAACTTGTTTGAGATTCAGAGCCCAGCTGACATATGGATAGCTAAAAGATTTGTCTCTTAGATGTACACATACCAACTCTAGTACTAATTATAGGATCAAATAGAAGGACATAAGAGACATGTGTAGGGAAACCACAACTGAGTCCTACTCTGTCACACTGGGGAGCATAAATTCCAAAGCAGGCCCCACTGGAAAGGCAGCAAACTGCTGAGTTATTTGCCCTGATTATAGTGTCTGGATGTCTCCAGAGCCCTCAAGGTTTCCAACTACTTTGGGTAATATCTACTTTGGCAGTCAATGAGATCTTGCTAAGACATGCATAAGCATAACTTCTGGGATGACCTTCTGAACACACTTTGAATTCTCTTAGCCATATAAACTCATTTGTCTTTACATTTTGCCATTTTTGGTCAAGGTCTTTTTCCAGTTGTATTGCTAGTTGATGTTTGGTAGAAATCCCTTGGTGCCAGGGAGGCTCTTCCCTGTGAGTCACATTCTATGCTGGGGGAAAGGTAATGTATTTATATGCTGAGTTCAGCTTAGAGAGAGGTCATATTTGAGGCTCCCAGGAGCAACTATTAGGCACCCTATAATATTATGCTAAGTTTCAATTTCAAGAGTAAAGGTTCCTATGCACTGTCATCAATATTTTTCTTCTCCCTCTGGGTTCTATCCTAGTTTAACTCCACTTTTATAATAATATTTCACAAATACTAATCATGATTCAGTGGGTCTTGTAAAGAATTCCTTCTTATCATTCATATTTATAAAACTGGACACTCAAACCTTTGCAAATTAATTTACAGAATGCTTGTAAAAGTCATGCAAAATTTTAGGTAAACAAAACTATATAATAAACAAAAGCAAAGATGCTTTTCATGACACTGCAGTCTGAGAATCTTATAGTGAAAATACAGTATAATCTAAAATAAATATTTAAAAGCTTATTATATATGGCCTCATAAATAAATTATTCATTTAAGGAAAAAACAGTAAAGTTCTGTATAAACTAATTTGTGTGTGTGTGTGTGTGTATATATATATAATTTCAAAGGATTTCACAAAATTTAAATACAAAATAACTTCATAAGTTTCAAAAATTCAAATAGAATTAAATTATATGTATTACATTGTTTTCTACTGTGTAATACTTATATGTGTCATTAATCCTTTTTAAAAATTATGTATTTCTGTTTTAAAGGATATTACATTGTTTTAAGATATATTAATAAGGTCTTTTACATATTTCAACAAATCTGCTAGTACACAATATGTTTTCATACATTCACGTGTATAGTTTCCCTATATTATTTAGATAAAAAACAAGGAATAATAGCAAAAAAACTTAACATTAATATTCTTTGTTCTGTTTCCATGTTAATTGTAATTAAACCTGACTAACCACATTAATAGAATTAGTGATGCTAAAGTTTAGTAACTTTTAAAGTTTAGTGAAGTTTAGTAAAGTTTAGTAACTGATTAACTTTATAAAAAGAGAAAGAAAAATGCTGGCTGCTTTTGTATGCATGCAATTAAGCCATGGCTTAGCCCTAATAACAACCTGCCCCCTATTTGTTTCAAAAAGCTGTTTCAAAAATTTGTCCTTATAAATGTTTTTTTACTGAAATATTGATAAAATAGTAAACTGAAAAAGCAATATTTCTGACAATTTTGCTTTACTTAAGTATGTTCTCCCTAAATGTATACAGATTTATGGATCAAATAAGCTAATGTTGTATCTACTAAGTGTTTAAAAGAAAAAAGGAAAATTATGTTTGCGTATAAAGAAATCATGTCATTATTCTGATAAGTTTAATTTGGGTAGTAATTGTATGTTGTAAAATGTTTAGAGATAGTTTTCAAAATCATTTTAGTAACTTATACATTTAAAATATAGAGAATGCTTATATTTTTTAATTAAGGAAATCAACTTGAATATGGTTCTGTAAGAAAACTATCTCAGCTTTCCTTAAAGGCCACATTGAGAAAAACGTGTGCTTCAAAGGGCAAATGCATAAATCTTCTATGGAAAAACTTCAGTTTGCCCAACCCTTTGTTAAGTTCCTTGGTCATATTGTTTCCTCTCAAGAACTCTCACTAGACCACTATTTTCTCAAGGCCATCCTTACCTTCCCAGAACCCAGGACCAAATGGCAACCTTTGTCTTTCTTGGGCTCCCTGGATATTGCCTTTTGTAGGTATCTTACTTCTCTTCAATTGCCTAACCCCTTTACAGCCTCCTCAAAAACTCCTATCTTGTAACTTTCTCATTCTTGGATCCTGCCCTTTCAGCATTTCAGTCTCTGCAGCAAGTCTGTTAAAATCCTCTTCTCTAAGGCTTCCAAATTACTCCCTTCCTTTCCAGCTGTTTATAAATTATAAAGGAGAGAATGCATGTGGGGCAAAACCCAAAGATGTGCTGATCATTATCATCCCATCTACTATTACAGCCAGATGTTGGATGCAGTAACTCAGGGACTTCCCTCCTGCTTATGCACAGTCCATTAACTGGCTTTGGTTCAGGCACTCACTGAAATAATCCTAGGGTTGGCTTTCACAGTTTTTGTGCCTCATCCTATGGAGACTCTGTTAAGCAGCCATAATATCCAGCATTTCTCTGAAAGCTAACTTTCAGACCCAGAAGCCTCCCAGTTAAGCAACACTAACATTTCAATCAAATGCATTAAGTTTCTTAACCTTATCACTTTCCTCACCAACTTGTCCACTAATGATGACCCTGAGCCCCAAAACTGTATCACTCTTCTTGACTCAGTTCTGATCCAAGATCAGACCTCAATGAAACACCTCTGAAAAACACCTGACAATATCTTGTTTACAGGCATGTGCTATCATAATGAAAAGGGACATCTAGTTGCAGAATATGGAATAAGAACCTCTTCTGAAATTTAGAACATGGTCCCCTTCCTGTGGTTTTCTCAGCTTAACAGGCAGAAATCACAGTGGTTATGCTGGCCTGATTCTTGGCAAAAATATAGCAATTACCATTTACACAGATAGTCACTATGCCTTTGGAGTAACCCAGGACTTTGGCATGCTCTGTAAAGACTGATGTTTCCTTACATCCTCTGGCCAGCCCATCAAAAACAAGGTTTGGGTAAGTGAATTTTTTCAAAGTTTTTCGCTTCCCAAGGCAGTAGCAATAGTGAAAACTGAAGGACATAGCAGAGCTGACTTAGAAGAAGCCAAAGGAAAAGTGCTAGTGGACACTGGCCCTCATAAAGGGGCAAGTATGAAACACCAAAAGAACTATTGGAACTTACCAAGCAAGCCTGCTTTCTCCCTCTGCACTGTTACAGTGGACCCAAAGACATGTCCTAAAATGATGTTGTACAAGCTCAGGAGACTATGTTTGCACCAGATCTTCAGTATCTGGAGGGCTGGGGGGTGCATAAAAATCCCCAGAGTGGACTCTGGGTCAGTCTCTATGGTCTACCCATTCTTCCAGATATCATTACACACCCAATGATAATTCATCTTCACACTCACAACCCCTGAACTCCTAGTAAGCTTGAAAATCTTTCAAGAAAATATTGGTGGGGAAATTTTAAATCTGAAAACCAAGAAGCAGCTGCAAGTTACAGCCTCTGCCCTCAATGAAAACTGGCTCAACCCTTTCAGCCTGCCCCTGGAGAATTCCCACCTCTTCAAGGGCCTTCTGAGATCCTGAAAATCAGCTTGATCTCACTCCCTCCTTGTCTGGAATATTAAGATTCCCTTGTTATAGTCTGTACATTCTCTCAGTGGGTAGATGTTTTTCCTGTAATACAAGCAACTGCCACATTTGAAGGCAAAATTCTATTAGAAAAGATGGCCCATGCTTAATGGCAAAGCTCCAGGTTGTGTTTTTCAATTGAAAGAATGTACCACTCTAATGAAGAATGTTTATGTGGGGCAGTATGGGAGGTGTGGGGAGTGGGGCATATGGGAATCACTATATTTTTTGTGTAAAATTTATATAATCTAAGTATCTTTAAAAAATATATATATAAAAAAGAGAAAAGATCATCACCTGGTACGGAGTCCCTTAAGAAATCCATGGTGAATGTGCACTCACTTTACAAGACAACTCTTTTCTAAACTTCTATCAACTTCACCCATCCTGCAGCATCTCCACAGTTCTTATTACCCCCAATCACCAGGGCTTATTGAAAATATCTATGACTTAATCAAAACACAGCTAGGAAAACTTACTGAATGATTTTCCCTCCCTTTTGTTAAAGCTGTCCCCCTAGTCCTCATGAACTTGCAGAGATGTCCTTTCAGTCTTCACCAACTTTCTCCTTAGTTACTGGCAGACCCAGGCCCTTATTTCACTGATTACAACCTGCTGACATTAGCTCCTTATTGGCTGTCTCCTGCCAAAATCTCTCACAATCTCTTTCTGAGCCCTACAAAATTGTTTCTGAGTCTTTCTCTATAGATCTCCCCAATTCTCCACCACTTGTGTAACCAGGAGATTGGGTGTATTGGAAATGGCATCTTCAGAAGTATGGATTTGAGAACTAGTGGAAAATACCCTTTCAAGTCCTCCTTAACAACCTCACTGCCACAAAGCTTTAAGGAATCAACTCTTGGATTCATCTATCACACCTAAATCCAGCCCCATCTCCCAAGTGGACCACTGAAAGCATCAGAGACCTGACACTGTGGCCCCAGAAGCAGCCAGCATCTCACACAAACAACTCTCCCAAGACTCTCAAATTGGGCTGAGTATAATTTAAAAATTACTTTTGTTTATTTTCTTGACTAATGAATAGTTCTACCTGGAGTGTAAGAACACCCTAGTTGACCTACTAAGAACCTTTGTTAACTCTTTTGTCTTCCCTTTGCTGCAGTTAGCTACACTGCCTTTATCTTTATTGGAGCAAATATTATCTTCCCTAGCCCCTTTGTCTAACAAAAATGACACCAACTCTATTCTTGTTTCCCTGCCTCCCCCACCATACCTACAACTGGAAAAACCACCTTATCCTTAACATTTACCAATTTATCACTTCTGGGCTTAATATCTCAAACTACCAGGTTTATCATAACAACCCTCAAGCAGTCCAATCATTCATTCATGTAATGCCCCTCCCTAATCTTTCTGGCACTAATCTTTCACAATGGGAGTCCCTAATATGATCCAGCAATGGAATTGGCCTCCCAGGAAATAGCCAGGTTTCAACTTCCTTTAGGAGTCTCATTCCACCTCCATCCCAACCAAACACCTTCCCTTGTTTCTTCATTTACTGGATGAAAGTTTTTATGTGCATTGCCAATTCAGAAGATCAAACGGTTGACAATGCCCAAGTCAATAAGGCTCCCCCCAGACCAGAATGTGTTTCCTGAGCACTCTCAAACTCATTCAAACCTTGCTCAACCATCCTCACCAAAGTCAAAATGACCTTCCTAAACATTTCAGATTCCTTCATGGAACAAAAACTTCTCTGTCTCCCCTCAGGTTGTGCCTTCCTATACAATACCTTTCTATGGCTTGTAGCATTTCCTTGCTTTCTCATTGACCCAGAGCCAGGTAGGTAATGCACACTTAGCTTTGTAGTAGACCCCAATATCAACCATTATAACTTTATATCTCTCATGAGAAATAATTGGGTTATCAGTATAATCCTTACTAAATTGGGGCTCAAACTCAGACTTTTAGGCCCTTAGATAGGTTTTGAATACCAGCAACATATCATCCATAACCTTAGTGCCAACCTTGAAGCAATAGTTTAAGAAATGGGGCAAGCATTGCAAGGAATAATACTTCTCTCAATTCCCTTACAGCCATAACCATGGATATCCAATTAGCTTTAGATTACCTACTGGCAGAAAATGGAGGCATCTGTGTTTTGCCAACACATCCTGTCATACTTGGATCAACAATACCAGACAAGTTGAGAAAAACATCCAGGAAATCTTCAAACAATGAAACTGGCTTCATAGCATAAGTTAGCAACCAAGAAACATACGGGAATCAATTAAGGTGTTTCTGCCCAACACCTTTGGTTGTATTACATAATATCACAAACAAATCATGCTAATCTTCATTCTTCTCCTTGGAAATGTATTCATCTGCATCTTCATCAACTTCATTGCACAGTGCTTCAAAGCCACCAAACTCTTTCTCCTATCCCATGAAGCTTTAGAGTATTAGTCTATAGAGTCCCAAACTAGGCATACTTGGTCTTCAGAGAGTTAAATGACTCCATCAATGAAAAGGACGGAATGTGAAAATGGAATGATAAATGATTTTACTAACCATTTTGATTTGTTTGAATATCTCTTTTATCCAGTGGATTACAATGAAGAAATGGAGTTTAACTGAAGTAGGCTAACATACCAATGATTCTTTTCAGTGGTGACAAAAAAACCCTGCTCCTACCTGGAAGGTAAAAGTAACAAAGAGAACAAGCTGATAATAACAAAGTCTGCTGATTTCACCAGAGAGCTACATCCTTACACCAATATCCTGCTTGCTAATTGATGAACTGGTCCTCAAGGACACCTTGCCTGAACAGCCCATAGCCCCCATAGCCAATGTAATTTACATCATCTTCATTGCACATGGTGCTCATGCACTAACCATAATTCATATCCTGCTTCTTCCTCCCCATTCCCCCACACCATCCATTTTTTCAAGCAACCATATAAGTTGCTCCCACAGCTCAACCTTTTGAACAGAAACCACTTTAGGTGCTGCTCCTACATTAATGCAACCTGAGCTCAATAAACTTGCTCTGCAGCCCTTTTTTTAAGTCTGCTTATTTATTTATTTATTTTGAACACAACAAAACAAACAAAAACAATACATTGAATCAACAAAATCAAAACTTGATTCCTTTAGTATTTCTAAAATATTCATAAATTTTAGGTAGACTGACAAAGGAATAAAGGGATAAGCTACAAATATTTAAAATCATAAATGAAAAGGGGGACTTTACTACTGATACTGATGGAATGAAAATGACTATGTACAACCTTACATCAATAAAAGATATAATTAGATGAAATGAACAAATTCTTTGAAACACACACACTATCTACATTGACTCAAGAAGAAATAGAAAACATCAACAAAGTAATTCCTAGTAAAGAGATTGAATCAATAATCTACAACCTTGCAACAAAGAAAACCCCAGGATCAGATAGCGTCTCAGGAGAATTATACCAAACATGCCAGAAAGAAATAACTGCAATTCAGCTCAAACTTTTCCAAATGATGAAAAGGATCACACCCTACTTCATTTTGTGAGGCTATAATCAACCTCATACCAAAGCCAGATAAAGATGCTACAAGAAAAGAAAACTACAAACCAAATCTCTTATAGATATAGATGCAAAAATTCTCAAAAAAATGCTAGCAAACCAAACCCAACAGCATATTCAAACTTTACACCGTGATAAAGTGGGATTTATTCTTGGTTTGCAATGTTGGTTCAACATAAGAAAATCAAATAATATGATACATCACATTAATAGAATGAAGGAGAAAAATTACATGATTATCTCAGTTGACAGAATAAATGCATTTGACAAAATGCAACAACCTTTCTTGATAAAAACACTTAGAACACTATAAGTAGAAAGAAACTTCTTCAACATTGTAAAGGGCATGTATTTAAAGTCCACAGCTAACATCTACTTAACTGTGAAAGATGAAACCTTTTCCCAAGACAACTTATCTCACTATCATCACTCTTATTCCACATTGTACTGGAAGATTTTGACAGAGCAGTTAGGTAGAGAAAGAAATAAAAAACATCCAAGTTTTAAATGAAGAGGTAAAACTTTCCATATTTGCAGATGTTATTTTCCCATATACAGAAAATCCCAAAAAATCCAGAACAAACTTGCTATAGCTAATAAATGAATACAGAAAATGGTGTCGTACAATAACAACACCCTAAAATCAATAGCAATTCTATACAAAAGCAATGAAGAATCAGAAAAAGAAATCCAGAAAAAAATATATTCAGAGTAGCAACTAACAGAATCACATATTTAGGAATAATTCTAACAAAATGTGTAAAACAATTGTACACAGAAAATTAGAAAATATTGCTAAAGTAAGTCAAAGAAGATGTGAATAAATGGAAGGACATTCTATGTTCATAGATTGGAATACTAAATATCGTTACATTGCCAATCCTGCATAAAGCAATTTACAGATTCAATTCAGTCCCAATCAAAATTCCATCTTGCAGAAATGGAAAATTCAATCATCAAAATTTTTGGAAGAGCAAGGGGGCCGAAATGGCAGAATCCATTTTGAAAAAGAAGACAGAAATTGGAGCACTCACAGTTCTTGATCATAAAACTTATTAAACACACACACACAAATCGTCAACAAAACAGTATAGTATTGGCACAAGAGCAGACATATAGACCAATAGAATAGAATTGAGTATTCAGAAATCAACCCTTATTTTTATGGCCAACTGATTTTTGACAAGATGAGAAAGACAGCTCAATTTCAAATGAATAGTCACTTCAATAAATGGTGCTGGGAAACAGCATCTCCATTTGCCAAAAATTAAAAACTAAAATGTAGAGGAAGGATCCTTTCCTCACACCATATACAAAATCAACTCAAATGGACCAAATACCTAAATATAAATTCTAGAATTATCAAATTCCGAGGAACAAACATAGGGAGGCACCTTCTGCGTATTAGGTTAGGCAATGTTTTATTAGACTTTAAATTCAAAGCACAAACAACAAAAGAAAAAATGGATAAATGAGACCTCATCAAAATTAAAAACTTTTGCACATCAAAGGATATTTTCCTGATATTAAAACTACAACTTACAAAATGGGAGAAAATATATGGAAACCACGTATCTGATAAAGGTTTTATCTCTAGAATTTATAAAGAAATCCTTCAACTTAACAAAGGAACAACAACCCAATTTAAAAACGTGCAAAAAACTTGAAGAGACATATCTCCAAAGAATATATACAAATGGCCAGAGAGAACAGAAAAAGATGTACAACATCATTAAGTATCTGGGAAATTCAAATCAGAATCACAATAAGAAAGCATTACACACTCATTACAGTGGCTAACATTAAATAAAATGGAAAATAACAAGTTTTTGGGATGATGCAGAGAAATAGGAATACTCATTATTGCAGGTGGCAAACTGAAATGGTTCAGAGTGTCTGGACAACAATTTTACACTTAATCAGAAATCTAAATATATCACCATCAATTGACTCAGTAATCTCACTATGAGGTATATACCCAAAATAATTGAAAGCAAGGAGTTGACCAGACATTGACACACCAATATTCAAAGCAGCATTATTCACAATTTCCAAGAGATGAAATCAACCCTAGTGTCTACCATCTGGTGAATGGATAAGTAAAATATGGTATATAAATTCAACAGAATATTATTAAATTGTAAAAAAAAACAATGAATTTTTGATGAATGGACAACTTGGATGAAACTTGAAGACATCATGTTTTGTGAAATACGTCAAAACAAAAGGAGAAATAATGTGTGATCTCACAGATTTGAAGCAATTAAGAAGCAGCAAACTCATCAAATCAGAATGTAGATTATAGGCTAGTAGGGGACTGGGTGGGGGTAGGAATTGGGAAGTGAAGGTCTACAATGTGCAGGGTTCCTAATTGGAATGATGGAATTATTTTGATATTTTATTGTGGTGATTGTAGCACAAAATTATGAATGCAATTAACAGCACTGGAATATATACCTGAATATTATTAAAAGGGGAAATGTTAAATTGCATATATGATAGAATAAGAACTAAAAAAAAATCCATGGAACTACAATATACAGTGAACTGTAAGTTAAACCATGGACTTTAATTAATAGTACAATTATAAAAAAAGTGCTATCATCAATTGTTACAGAGCGTTCCACAATAATGCAAGGTGTTAATGTTGTGGTAGTATATGGGAGTCCTGTATTTTATGTATGACTGTTCTGTAAACCCACAAACTTTCTAATAAAGAAAAAAACATTTTAAAAAGTGAAAATTAAGTCTACACTGTGGGAATGTTGAAGTATCAAGATAAATGGAATGTAGAAACTTCACACATTTGTCCGCAGTGTTGCCCCCTGGAACACAAATGATAGAGAAACTCCTGTTTAAGATACAGTGTTTTGTAGTTTAGTGTATCATTACACAGCATTAGCTCAACCAAAACAATCTATAATAAAACCAGCAAAACAATTTTTGGAATTGAACCATCCCTTAATATGGGGAAGAAGGAAAATTATCCATTGCTGTCTTGTAGAAACACCATAATGGCATCAATGAATGGTGCTGCATACCCATGATGACCTAGACGGCACAGTGGTGCATTCCAGCATTGAGGCTGAGGTATTATATTTTCCGAAGCTAGTAGCACATAGAAGCAATATAATTTTGTGATATTGAGGACAATCCATAGGATCAAATGCATATCCTGAGAGTAAATGTGTGTATCAAAAACTCATGTCCTTCAAATTCCTTTCTGAAAAATTAAGATAGTAGAAAAATAACTCATAGGATTGTTGATAAAAATAATTGAACTAGTCCATATAAAGTAGTCAGAAGTTTGTAATAAATATTACTAATTTTTAAGAGTTAATAGGTTAAGAGTACAATGGAAAGAAGGTTTTCATTTGTCCCTTGGGCTTTTTCAATTTGAAATTATGCCCCAAGGTATCTTGTACTGTCTGGATATATAATGAGAGTTGAATGAAAAAAGCAATTTTGGGAAAATTTTTTTTTACTTTATTGAATTATCTATGAAGCCAATTTTATTTATCTGAAAATTGTAACTTGAATATTAACCATATAAAGAAATGAAATAATTTGAGGTAATCTAGTCATTTAATTTTTTAACAAATCATTTTTATTGATATACATTAATAAAGCACAAAACCATCCAAAGTGTACAATTAATGGTATTCAAAGCATTCACATAGTTATACATTCAAACGTTCCTAGAGAATTTTCATTATTCTTGAAAATAATAATAATAAGCAACAAAACAAAATAATCACATCTCAATCTCTCCATGCTTGCCCTGTCATACATAGCTGTGATTATTTTTCCTTCTCTATAGTATATTTGTATTTATATTTTTAAAAAAGTCTTATATATGCTGCATCACTGATATTTGTATTTTACATGTGGTTTCACTAGCTTATACATTCCGATGTTACAGTTATAAGCTTTCCTTCCAGTAATATACATAACCCAAGAATTTTCCTTTCAATGACAGTCATATCCATATAATAGCTCTGCTAGTCACAAACACTATGATGTGCTTTCACCATTTCTATTCATTTCCAAATATTTACAAACAAACTTTTTAACAATTCTTCACAGATTAACACTCAGCTTTCCATTCTCTACCCTCTTATTTTCTGGTAACCTATATTCTAATTATTAATTCCATGAGTTTACATTATATATTTAGTTCATAAAAGTGCAATTAAACAATATTTGTCCTTCACTCAGCATAATGTCCTCCAGGTTCATTCATGTTGTCATATGCTTCACATCTTCATTTCTTCTAACCACTGTATGATATTTCATCATGTGTGTACACCACAATTTGTTCATCCATTCATCAGTTGATGGACAACTAGATTGGTTCCAACTTTTGGCAATCATGCATAATGTTACTAAGAACATCAGAGTAAAGATGTCTGTTCATGTCACTGCTCTCAATTCTTCTGGGTATATACCTAGTTAAGGTATTGCCAGGTCATATGGCAAGTTGAAATGCAACTTCTGTAGGAACTGGCAGCATCCTCCACAGTGGCTGTACCATTCTACATTCCTACCAACAGTGAGCAAGTATTCCTATCTCTCCACATCCTCTCCAACATTTACAGTTTTCTGACTTTTTGATAGCAGCCAGACTAATAGGTATGAAATGGTATCTCATTGTAGTTTTGAATTGAATTTCCCTAATCACTAATAATGTTGAACATTTTTTCATGTCTTTCTTTGTCATTTGTGTTTCTTCTTTGGACAATTGTCTTTTCAAGTCTTTTGCTCAATTTTTAATTGGATAGTTAGTATTTTTATAATTGAGTTGTATGATCTCTTTATATATCATGGATATTAAACCCTTATCAGATATGTTATGCCAAATGTTTTCTCCAATTGAGTCAGCTGCTTTTTAACCTTTTTGACAAATTCCGTTGAGGTACAAAATTGTTTAATTTTGAGGAAGTCTCACTTTTCTATTTTCTCTTCTGTTGTTCATTCTTTGGGAGTAAGATTTAAGAAAAACTGCCTACCATAAGATCTTGAGGATGTTTAACTACATTTTCTCCTAGGAGTTTTATAGTTGTGACTTTTATATTTAGGTCCTTGATTCATTTTGAGTTAATTTTTGTATAAGGTGTGAGATAGGGTTCTCTTTCTTTCTTTTGGATATTGCTTCCCAGTTCTCCCAGGACCATTTGTTGAATAGACTGTTCTGGCCCAGCAGGGATGGCTTGACAGCCTTGTGAAAAATTACTTGACAGCAGATGTGAGGGTTTATTTCTGAGTTCTTTATTTGGTTCCATTGGTCAACATTCTGTCTTTATGTTAGTACCATGCTGTTTTTACCACTGTAGCTGACTAATATGCTTTAAAGTCCCAGAAGTGAGAGCCCTTCATCTTTGTTCTTCTTTTTAAAGACATTTTTGTTTATATGGGACCCCTTAACCCTTCTAAATATATTTGATAACTATTTTTTTCCATTTCTGTAAAATAGACTGTTGAGATTTTTATTGGGAATGTTTTGAATCTATAAATCATTTTGGGTAGAATTGACATGTCAATGATATTTATTCTTCCAACCCATGAACTCTGAATGTCCTTTCATTTATTTAAGTCTTCTTCAAGTTCTTTTAGCAATGTTTTGTAGTTATCTGAACACAGGTTCTTTATGTCCTTGGTTAATTTAATTTCTAAATATTTGAATTTTCAGTTGCTCTTAAACTGATTTTTTTCCTGATTTCCTCCTCAGATTGCACATCAGTAGTGTATAGAAATGCTATTGATTTTTGCATATTAACCTTGTATCTCACCATTTTGCTAAACTCATTTATTAGTTATCATAGCTTCATTCTGGGTTTTTCAGGAGATTCTCCATATATAATCAGATCATCTGTGAAGAGTGAAAGTTTTACTTCTTCCATTCCTTTTATTTTTTTATCTACCCTAATTGTTCTAACTACAATATCTAGCACAATATTGAATAACATTGTTGATAGTGGGCATCCTTGTATTGTTCCTGATCTCAGTGGAAAGCTCTCAGTCTTATACCATTGAATACAATGTTAGCTGTCAGTTTTTCAGATATGCACTTTACCATACTCGAAAATTTCCTTCTATTAATAACTTTTGGATATTTTTATCAAGAAAGGGTGGTGATTTTCTTCAAATGTCTATTCTGCATTAATTGAAAGGATCCTGTGATTTTTCTTCTTCAATTTATCAATGTAGTTTATTACACTAATGAATTTACCTGTATGGCACCACCCTTGCATAACTGGGATAAAACCCACTTGGTCATGGTATTTAATTCTTTTAATGTGCTTTTGGATTTCGTTTGCAAGCAGTTTTTTGAGGATTTTTGCATCTATATTCACTAGAGCAGAAATAAACGAAATTAAGAACAACAACAACAGAAAATTCTCTCTGAATTAACAAAACCAAGAGTTGGATCTTAGGAAAGATTAACAAAATTGGCAAACCCTGGGTTATACTGACAAAGAAAAAAATAGAAAAAATGCAAATAAAAAAATCAGAAATGAAAATGTGGACATTACTACTGAGCTCACATAAATAAATGCTTGCAACCCCTTTCTGGGGTGAGGTAACAGATGAAGCTTCCACTGACTTTGCAGAATGTTTCTTCAATAGGAACAAATTTCTGACTGTGGGCCAATGTCATTTATTCAGGAGGAAATACATGCCTGAAACTGCAAAACCAAGATAATTTCAGGGAGTAACAGGAAATTTGCCTGAGGAGTTAGCATTTGTACTGAGACTGTCACAAATAAGAACACCTGGGATGCATTCACGTGGAGGGGGAAAAATATTTAACCACCATAGTAATTTTGTTTCTGGCATAAAATGACTAAATATTGCAGATACCATAATAAGATTGTACCCACTCAATCATCAAGACATGGCACAACCACAACAGAATAGCCTAAATGTATCATGATTTTGCCAATGGACCTCAAGAGAAACTAACACAATTCAGCATAGGATTCCAATAATATCACTTTTCAAAGGCGGTAAAAATGTTTTCCTCTGATCTGTGTAAATATCTCCACCTCCCATTCAGTGTCAATCTTGGAAAGATAATGGAGAACTAGTCTGAGTCAGTCACAAAAATTCAGGATAGCTCCTTAGTCCTTCTTTGATTTAAATTTACATAATTAGCATATACCCTGAACTCAGTAGTAACCACTGTTACGTTTGTAAGGGAGAGGACTGATTGATTCACAGTGTATGGCTGAAACTAGAAGCCTTCCTTACCCACTCACTCTGGTAGGATATGTATTTTTCTAGGGACTAATGATGAGCAAGAGTGCGATGTAAAAGTGTAAATATGTTAGTAATCCCTGAGCAAGAACGGATGTCATAACAAGAGTGGGCAGGACCAAATTTCGGTGAATATGAATACATCCAGTGTGGAAAAAAGCGATGGTGCAGAAACTGTGGGCTAGTCAGATTCTGATTTCCTGCATCTGCCTTGCTGCTTCTGGTTTTTGGAATTTGGACCAAACCCTCTAAATGAGATGAGTTTCTGGGACACTTCAGATATAAGATGTATCAGACTCCCTGTTTTCACCTTCTTTTAAGGAAAAATGTTCACAAGGGTAAAAATGTTCCAATTACAATTTCAAAAGGTGGTGGCTGTTTTTTTTAGACTCAGCAATCTTTGTCTATATACATGAACATATATCTCAACATTTCCAAGGATTTCATTCCAGAGGCTCACCTGTGACCAACACTTGAAAGTGTGCATCATTGAAGTACATGGAGCTTTCAAAGAAACAATTGTATTCCCCTCCATCAGAAGGGTGAATGTGATGGATCAGGATCACATGCCCTTTGGTGACATTGTCTCTCCGGAATTCAGTTCTTCCTCAGTACTCTGACCTCTGCTGCTGCATATGATCCTGTAAGTTTTTATAGTGAAACACCAGGACAACACAAAGGACCTGGAACCATCTCACCTCCATGTTCTGAACATCCATCAATGGGCTGAGATAGCAGGGCAACACAGCCTTTTCTCCTACCAAAGCAATGACAGGTGCTTTTGGTCCTATCACATGGAATTGCCCTAGTGGATAGTTAAGAAAAGGCTAAGTTCAGCACCATGACTGTGGCAGGAATGATAGTGAACACACACAAATGAAAGAAGATTTAGAATAGCTCAAGCAAAATAATGATTAGTGGGCCATAAATAAATATTTCTAAAATAAAGTTATTCGATTACAGTATTAGTATAAGTGTTAATAATAAAACATAATTCCGATGAGCAATATTAAAATAATCATAAATAATTTTGTGTTTTCTTACTTGCCTAGGATTGAAATTCAAATTATTTTAAATTATCCTATTTAAGTGTCATAAGAACTTTATGTATTACAGAATATTTTCCTGATTTAAAGATAGTGAATTTGAACCAGGAAGAAATTTAGTAACTTGCTCAAAAATACATAAATAGGAATGGCACAAAAATAAAAATGATAATACTGGAAACCAAATATTACTTTGACTTAAATATATATAGTATACTTTATCACATTACTTAATATAGAATAACATTTACTAAAATAGAATATGAATCAATTGAAAATAATATTGATTTTAAGGAAAACATAGAACACTAGTTATAATATTTTTTTTCAATTTAGAAAATGAGTGTAAGTTCATGTATATAACATAGATATGCTTAAAAAATTTATAGTTTACTTTTGAGTATAGACTTTATGAATGAATATCGTCTTTCCTTATAATGTTTTTGTATCCAAACAACCTCCAAACATAGATTTTTTTCTCAATTTGCAATATCCATCCTTACATTTTTATTCTTTCTTCTTGTAAATAAGGCAGGAAACTTACTAAGTGATATGATTTTTTCCATTTTTGCTAATTGAATTTCATTGCATCTGACCCTGGGGTTCCAAAATCTTATATGTAGATATAAGGCATTCACTGCTTTGAAAAGGGGAGGCACCATAGATCCAGAGGACCAATAATGCCAATAAAAGCATATGATCAAAGAGTAAGACATTAATATACAATTCTATCTTTGCAGATCCTGCTTTTCCCATCCATTGATCCTAAACTCAAACAATTATCTCATCCTTAGTCTATGTCAAGCTCTATTCTAGGAGTAAAGGAATGTCCTTCCTTTCTAGGCATTGATGTTCTAGTTTAAGTTGTGAATATATAGACGAATATTTTGATGAGAATTATGAAGAAGAATAAAGGTGGATAAAATATAATAGAGTGGCAGGCAAAAATTTCATTGGCTAAAAACAAAATAATATGATTTTCAGTGCTGTGTCACCCTCAGTTTGGATCCTCATGGCACAGTCTGGGAAAGACAACGAGAGGGGTCTGTTAGCTGAAAGAAAAGTTTCCAAATAAAGCTAAGATGTTCCAGAATGAGCAGCATGAACTGTATCAGAAATTGCTGCTGGGATGGAATCCATACTTATAGATGACCCTAACTTAAAGTTTGTTGACCCCTCATCACTCCTGGGACATGGAATATTCTTTGTTATTTTTCTACAGGTTCTTCCCTGTGTTGACAGTCAGTACTCCATAAGTAATAATTTCTTCAGTAAGAGATGTTATTTTTGTCATCCCTGCCCAGCTTTTTACATGAAAATCATTTCTTATGATTCCCTTTAAAGAATTAGAGCCTGGACACCTTGACAGTTAGTACTCTATGATCTGGACAAGATGGATATGTTTAGAAACAGTTGGGAGAGGGGAGGAATACACCTCATCTGATAGATAAGAGGCAATTTTTGTGGTATAATTAACCTGGAATCTGTGTAAAACATGTGGTATATCATATACATTGCCAAAGACTGGAGGAAGAACGGACAGGCAGACTTGAAATTTATGTACGAGCGACCTGCCTCAGTGGTGAGACTTCCAAAAATCCATGTTAAAGAGCACCTTACCATGCACAGTCTTGTAACTGGGGGCTGGGAAAAAAATTAGTTTTCTCATAGTATGGTGGATGACACATACTTGTATCATTAAATTTTCTTGCTTTTATCCTTTCTGAAGAGCCCTAGATATATAAAAGGCTCATGGAGCTATGGAACTTTCTGGCTACCACCCATTGAAATAATTGAGTTGTAGAAAAATTCTCTCAATTAAACCAAATTTTTGCTTATTTGTAACTACTAAGGAATTTGACAGATATTGATAAGTCAGTAGGTAACAGGACAATGCAAAATGAATGGCAGATATAAATGGGCAGGCCCCATAGGTGGAAAATAATTATGCACTCAAAGCTTAGACATGAATCACTAGTAGTTTTAATATTTTAGTTTTATTTTTCTTTTTTGAAAGGAGGTACTGGAGATGGAAACTGGGACCTTGTGCAAGCAAAGCAGGCACTCAACCACTAAGCTACAACTTCACAAAAGGTTAGTTTTAAAACAAATGAATCACTTTAAAATTAAGGCACAAAAATAGATATCCCACAAAATAATGTTCACTAGGAAGAAAAATAATAGTCTTATTATTTCAAAAAAACTAGTGGATGGCATAATATCAAGTATTAATGCACACAGCCAGAGATATAGTATGTGTATCTCATCATATTAAATCAGGAGTATTCTGTATTATAAAGAGTCTCTCACCAGTACTTTCATTAATTTCCTATTTCCCAAAACAATAACATTTTAAAAAAAACCTCATGGCAACAGTGCTTTGCAAAAACTTTTATTTAAAAGTCATGAATGTCAAAAATTAAGACACTGAAATAAACCTTTTATGCAACTAATCAAATGATTCCATGGTTTCTATCACTTAAATGTAAGTGTTTCAACAACTGGGATTCTCTGACCTGCTGGTACTCTGTACATCCCACACCCCAGACAATGTATTAATAAGAACAACTTGGAAATTTGCCAAAGGTTTACTAATTGCCAGTTGTGTCATTACTTATCTCCAATAAATTGGGAGATGTCAACCTTGCCATAGGATTCATGTAATTTACTTTTCTTCAAGACGATTTAGCAACCAATAAAAAAATTGTCATAAATAATCTTGCCAATTACTCTGACTTAAAGTGTCTGATTAACCATGGAATTGAACAGCAACTGTTTAACTGATTACTATGGAAAGGAGAAGAAACACAAGGACACCAAAGGACACAGAAAAGTCACTACATGAGAAACCTCACCTTGCAGCCTTTTAAATAAACCTCCTTCCTTCCTGCTGCCAACCCACTCCTTTAAAATTGAAACCAGAAAACAGCTGTAATTTGCCAAAGCTATCCCTATTAGATTGATCATATAGTGTGCATATAATAATCATAGGTATATAAGTAAATGGTTTACAGATACAACCCTGTAGAACCTGAGGACTCAATGAAGTGGTTAGGTTAAAAAAATAAATAAAGAAATAATGCTTAACTTGATATAATAATATGCACCCACCAAATTAATGTCTTTGAACAGCTATTAAATGAAGTGTTGGTGATAGGATATGCTAGAGGTCAAAAGCCATTGGTCCAATGCTCAAAATTTTTCATATACCCTCTCCTTCAAAGCCGCTTGAGATGATGAGAGAAGCACTCAGATATAACCACTTTTTTCAACTCTCCAAGTGAAATCATACAGGGTGGCCCATAAACATGTCTCACTCTCCTTGAGGCTGAATCCAGCCTTCATATTTGGTAGCCATGGAAACTAGAGGCAAATACACCATAGCTGATTGTCACTTTCACTAGTCCTCTGAACCTCTACAAATGATACTGAGTGCCAGCATAGGTAAGAGCTAAGTATGTTCAGAGTATTGCCAGGCATGATCAGGAGAAATTTGGGCAGCGTTCTGAACCTTGGATCCTATAGTTGAGCACTGAATTTGCCCAGATGTTTTTTAATAGCCATCAGCATTTTAGTCTCATAGAAGCTAGTCTACACAGAAATATCATACAAGACATAAGCAAGAAGAAAATAAAGAAATGTCCAGATTCAAGGATGAGTAAAATGCTGAGAATCCACTCACCAATTGAAATTGTCCACCTATCTGAGCCTGTGTGGGAACCCATGAAAAAGAGGAGGAGGGTTCCAGTAACAAGACAGGGTGAAGCCATCTCAGGTGACTTCTCTGGGTCTTCACTACCATTCATCCACATGGGGAGAGGGACTTGGTGAAGGAAAGAGAGTTGCCATCTGCCCTGGTCATCCAGGGATAACGAAGGAAATCTACCTTGCAGATTTTTAAATCCCCTTTCTTTCTCTGCCAAACCTCCTTTAAAAATTAGGTGCACTTTGCCCTGCTTATAACTAAGAAGGTGATCATGGGGGTGTGATTGTGTGTGTTTCATTGCATTTAGTCGTATTCCACCTCGACTGATATTTTTACAACCTATATTGATTTTTTAAACTTTTTAATTGAAATTTATCCTTCATACATGAACATCTTTAAGCAATAAGTGTATGGTATAACTTGTGAACTTACAAAACAAACATGCATATCATCAGAGAGTGCTCCTGTAGTTTACCCCCCCACCAACACCTTGCATTTTTGTGAAGCAATTGTTACAAAGTATAAAAGAACATTGGCATAACATTGCTACTATCTATAGCTAATATCTTACATTTGGTGTATTTTTCCTGAACCCACCCCATTAATGACACTTGAATTACTATTATATACTTGTTATAGTTCATGAGAGAATGTTCTTTAATTGTTCTGTTAACCACAGTCCATCTTCCAGCACAGGAGTCTTTCTATTACACAATCACATGCTTTGTAAAACCCATTTTTGTGTATACTCAGTGGCTCTCATTTTTATCAGAGTTGTGTTACCATCACATCATTCAATTTTAGAACATTTTCATTATTCTGAAAGGAAAAATCCCATATCCTCTTATACCCCCATTGTTGTCCTTTAGAATTGATATAATATCTTCTTTGCCATTGCTGCAAAAACATTATATTACTGTTAACTATAATCCATAAGCTACCTTAGTTATAATTTTCCCATATATCATCACACTTAACACTTAACTTTTTTATATAATTAGCTACAATCTTCATCCACCACCAAAATCACTGTTATAAAGTCCCTACATTAATCGCTAGCTGCCTTTCAATTGAAATATTACTTCAATAGACTACTCCTTTCAGCCACAATCACTTCTATAAATCAGCAGCATTAGATATAATCACTATAATGTATTACCATCAACTCTATTCATTTCCAAACATTTACAATAAACCTTATTAAAATTCTACATACATTAGGCATAAGTTCCCATTCTCAACTCACAATTCTATTTCCCACTAACCTATAATCTAAAGTTTACCTCCTTGAGTTTATTCATCATTTTAGTTCATATTAGTGAAACCATACAATATTTCTCCTTTTCTGTCAGGATTATTACACTTAACGTAATATCCTCAAAGTTCATCCATGTTGTCACAGGCATCCCAACTTCATTTCTTCTTACAGCTGTATAATATTCCATTGTACATTGTATTAGTCAGCCAAAAGTTTCCTGATACACAGTACCAGAAATCTGTTGAGTTTTATAAAGAGTATTTATTTAGGGAAGAAGCTTACAGTTACCAGGCCATAAAGTGTTTATTACTTCCTTCACCAAAGTTGTTGCTATGTGTTGGAGCAAGATGGCTTCTGACATCTGCAAGGGTTCAGGCTTCCTCTTCCTCTGAAGGCTCTGTGGTCCCAGCTTCTTCCAACATCAGCTATAGTCTATGATAACTCTCATCTCTCTCTCAAGGCTCATTTCTCTCTGGTCTCAGGTTCTCCGCTTTCTCCACAAGGCCAGCTGTGGACTATCAGGCAAACAGCTTCTCTCTCTTTCAGGGGCCTTTGCCATGCCTAATGGAGCATTGTCTCTTTCATCACATATCTGCTTCTCTACGTATTTACTTCCCAGGGTTCCAGGATCTAAAACTCCAGCCAACTCCTCTGCCTTGCCATTTGCTCTTGCCTTGGTGGTGGGTGACTCCAATTCCTACTGACATGGCCCAATCAAAGCCTTATTCATAATTGTGAAACATCTAAATCCAATACAATCTAATATACCCAGAGGAACTTGGCCATTTACAAACATAACCCAATATCTACTTTTAGATTTATAAACAATATCAAACTGCTACATAAGTATCTACCACATTTTGTTTTTCTACTCATCAGTTGATGGACATGGGTTGTTTCCAAGGGCCTTCTTTTCCCAAGTTGTCTTTTCTCATGGTTCAACCACACCACATTTCTACACACAGTCAACTCTAATAGGTCCTAAACAATAATATGGATCTTCAAGTTGAATAAATCCTCAAAGTCGTGAGTCCCTAATGAAACAGCTAATGCTCAACATGGTTCACATTTAAGATGCCACAGAGATGGGGACTGTTCTGAAGAAACTTGAGTATCTGCCTCTAGTTACATGCCTTAAAATAGTGTCCAGTATTTATCCATCTTAGAAATCTATGCTCCTGATCGGAAAGATGGCGTCAGCTTAGGAAGGTGACTGCGAACAGCTCCCAGATCGCGGCGGAGAGTGGACGGGGTGTGGCACGGGTGTCTGTGCTGTGGGTGTGTGGAGTAAGAAGCTTGGGACATCTATCTGGGCAGATCGACCATGTGGACTGAACCATAGAGATTCGTGAGTTTTAAGCCTGCCTGTGGTGGTTAACACATTCGGCTGACTCCCACCCTTACGGGAAAAACAAAACAAAACAGCCAGCTGGAAGCACGACTCCTGTCACTCCAGTAACTGGGTGACCCGACCCGGTGGGAGGGGG
>JAQZBX010026105.1:0-29138 GCA_029593785.1 Cabassous unicinctus
AATATTCTTCTGCAAAGACAGAAACTCCCAGGGAAATGTCAACCACATCACCTGGAGTTGTGTGTGTGTGTGTGTGTGTGTGTGTGTGTGTGTGTGTGTGTGTGAAATGTAGGAAGTGTGCCATGCAAGAAGAATAGGGAGTCAAGGATTTGGAGTCTAGTCATAGCATTGCAAGTTCCTGCTGGGAACCTAGGAATGCCAGCAAACTGCTCAGAGCCTGAGTTTCTTCATGTACCTGACAATTAAGTCCCTTTGCTTCTTTGGAAAGAGATATATCAAGTGTATATATGCAAGGGATATATCTGTTACCTGCGTGCACTGAAGCACACTTTTTACCTCTCAAGCATGGACCTCTCTCCTGGTTGAGGGGAAGCACAGCCTGTTCACAGGCTCAGATGCCAATAAATCCTCCATCAAGAGTGCAAGCCACTGTCTCTCTTCCAGCTCTCCATGAAAATGGAGTCACCAGTAAGATTTCCAGCAGGATGAGCACTAACCAGCCTTGTTTCTGTGATTGAAAACATGAAATATGCCGTTGAAGGGATATTACACCTAACCCAGTTTAATGGATCACACATGCATTTGCCTTTCATGTTTTTAGGAGTTTATAGAATTAGTTTAAACAACTGAATACATATAATGACACATTTTCTTGGTTTATTTAACCTTGATTAATAAGACCTTACAATAGTATTTCTAAAGAATCTGAGGTGAATCAAAAGCTTCAGGAGCTGCCTGGACCAGCAGAAGTGTTATTGGGCTGGTTGCCATGATGTTTAGACCTAATTCTTGCCATCCTAAGGAGGGGCTGTGTGGCCTTGTTCAGTAGCTTGCCATCTCTGGGCCTTTGTCTCCTCAACTCTAGCACAGAGCTTCAAGTAGAAAGTTGTTTTGAATAAACGAAGGAGAAAAATATTTGCTTGATTAAAATGTTGCACAGAGTATGATATGGATGTGTATGTATATTTATATAGGTTTGTGCATTTTTACATATGTATGTGGATATATGTTTTCAGAGGTGCCCATCTTCTTTGGCACACAATGTGCTTTATTATTATTTTTTAAACAATTTATTGAAGTATATCATTCATACATGAACATACATAACCTATAAGTGTTCAGTAAACATTGTGAACTTACAAACCAAACATGCATAACACCATACAGGGCTCCCACACATCATCCTCCCCCCCACACAAACACCCTGAATTGCTGTGAAACATTTGTTAACAAATCATGAAAAACATCATCAAAGTATTGCTACTAACTATAGTCTGTATCTTCCTCCCCTATACAGTTTTTTAAAGGATTTATTTTTTAAATCACTTTTATCCATCTTACACCCCCTCCCCATTTTTGCTGTTTCTGTATCCATTCGCTGGGCAACTCTGTGGCCAGTTCCTGCCCTCTCTTTCAATCCTTTTCCTCCTGTCTTCACTGGGATTCGATCTTCAGAACTTCTGATGTGGGAGGGAGGCGTCCTACCACCTGTGCCTCCTTAGTTCCTGTTTTTTGTGTTTTTTTTGGTGCATCTTGTCTTGGCTCTCCCTTGTGTCACTCTCCTGTTATGTGATCATCTTGCTGCATTGCTCACGGGGCCTGGCAGCACAACCTCAGATAGGGCCTGGCGGCCCACCCACTTGTGGGGCCTGATGGCGCATGTGCTCGCAGGGCCTGGTGACCCATGTGCCTTCTATATTTTTCCTTTCCTTCTTTTATTTTACTCAGAGTTCCCAGGGATTGAACCCAGGTCCCTCCAAATGGGAAACAGATGCCCAACCATTTAAGCCACATCTGTCCCCCTGTTATATTTCTTAAGATTGACCAAAGATACCTAGAATTACAGTCATTTCCCATACAAGTTAGTTATATAATAAATCAAGCTTAGTTTATCACCAGCACTCTAAAACCCAGACCTAGGGAGAAAAACTAGGTTGGGGGACACATGTATGGTTTCTAATATAGCGAATGTTTAGCTTACACTGATTATCACAAAATCAGGACAGTGAGAATATTCACAACAATATGCTTTAGTAGTGGAAAATTATTTCAGACTTAGAATCATTATCCCTTGAATTCATAGATTGTTCTTATTTGAGAGACCAGAAATTGCCAGGGAAACTATTTCCTGTATAATTTCCTAGTTCTTATTGACTAGGTCCTCTAGAACATCCCTATTTCTCCTATGCAGGCCCCAGTACATTTAGAAATGTCCCTAGATTCTCAGCACCTTGAAGACATGGCCCTGTCTGAGTCTTCCCTGTTTCCTCATTATTCAAAACAGGGCCTGGTGCAAAGCAAGTACTCAGTAATTATGTGTTGTACTGTTGTACTGTCATAGCAAACACAGTGGGACCCAAGTAAGCCATCCGGTTGTGAACTGAACAAATTTTTGGAAGTTTATGATGCAAGTCATCAAATAACTTCCTATAAACACTGATATTGAAAAATCAAGGAAGCAACCTCTAAGGGCAGGGCTTGAGATCCATGAATGGCAACAAGGAGCAGGTGGTGTAGTACTTGGCCATATTTAAATGGTGGCTGAGTGAATGAGCAGGAGCCAGGAGAAGAGGGAGGGTGTCTGCATGGAAACATCTTTTAATTTGAAGTCATGCATGTCTCTAATGACACTCTGGGTGATTTTTCAATAAGTCTCTTGATCTACAGGAAGCCAGATGGAGAGAGGACCCTGAAAAAAATTCAGGAAGGAATTGATCATTTCTAATCAGGAAATAAAGAGATCCATTTAAAAGAGTAAAAAGGACTTGTGAAAAAACATCAGCTTCCAACAGGATTGTCTCCCCTGACCAGGGCATGCCAGTCAAGTCTGCTATTATTAAGAAGCACCACAGGTGGAGGCTGTTCATCTTTAATTCCCTGAGAATTATAAATAAAAGCCACCTTTGCTGTGGATCATTCTGTTTTTCACTGCCATGCAAAAAAAGAGATGAGTTTGTCAAGAAAGTCATTGGAAATGGCAAGAACATTTTAGATGTTATTACATCAAAGGCTCCAGGAGCCTCTGGAAATGGCAGAGCAGCCTCACATACAGAGCTCTAAGCACCCAGACCAGGAACACTTTAGTCAACTCTGGTTCTTTAGAGACAATAAAGAAATGGTGATCCCAAGAGAGCCTTAGTGGACCTAACCTTGTACAGACAATGCACGCTGGCCTCCTGGATGGTAGGCAGCACCACTGCATTTATTTCAGGGCAACTTGAGTGTGGTCCATGAGCCTGGGTCTCTCTTGTCTCTCACCTACTCTGGAGCCCCAAACCTTGTTTGCCCAAAACCTGCCCCCCTGCTTGGACTCACTCTGGCTCTCCCCCCAGGTCAGCAGGAGTGTAGGTTCAGAGACCTGCTGCTAAGACAGACTTCTCAAGATTAGGACACTACTTATGGTAAATGTAGTTTAAATCCCAACAGATCCGATTCCCTAGAAATTATGGATATGTTCTCCATGAGAACATGTTGGCGATTCCACTGTTTCTCTGCAATGGACCGATACATGGTTAGAAGCCCATGTCTTCAGTTTACACAAAAGGTAATGGAGGCTCTTGAAACAAAAGGGCTCCCCAGAATCACACACTGGAAGGAAGGCAAGGCAGGGTCTCGAACCCCAGCTTACTGGCTCCCAGTCCAGTGGCTTCCATTCTAGATTGATATTAAATGCTAAGTGTGTCATTCTCCATGGCAAAAGCACAGCTTCCAAACAAAGTCTTCCAGGCATTACAACTATTTAAAAGTTCACATGAAGTTAGGGGGTTGACAATGAGCTGCTAATGCTTTTGACATTTGTCTAGATTAAAAATAATCCACCATTCATTGTTTCAGAGATCTTCCTGATGCTCCCTGCTCTCAAAAGTGATTCCATTTTTCTCTCCCTTTTGCAAGACTAGCAGCTGCTTTTTGGCCCAAAGTGAAACTCAACAAACAAGGCAATTGGAACAGATTGAAATTGAGAAGAAGTTTTCTTTTTGATTTTTTCTTATTGTTCCTTCCTCTCTGCCTCTCTTTCTTTTCTACCTTTCCTCCTTTCTTCCCTTCAGTGTGTGAGAATCAGAGAGATTGAGGCTCCTATGAAACTCAGTGCCACCCTGTGGAAAGACAGGTTTGAACATGAGGTTCATTCATTAATTCAATTAGATGTTCAGGCAGTCAGTTATTCTTTCATTCTTTAAGTCAATAAACACTTACTGAGTGTGAACTAAGCATTAAGCATCATTCTAGGTGTCCGTTAGAGACACCTAAGAAATGTCAGCCCATTCCAACACAGGTGTCAAGGTCACCAACAAAAGCATGACTCAGGCTCTGATGGAAAGATGTTTTATTCACCTAGAGAAGAGACAGAGCAAGGTTAGCTTTTCTGGGGGAGCGTTGATTTCCCATGGTCTATGGATCTCAATGTGTGGTAGATGTAGGTTGATGTTCTCTTGTACCTGTGTGTTTCAGTGGAGCATCCCTGCTCCCTCCCCACCAGGGACAGACAGACCACAGCCTGTGAGTTGGATGTCCTAAAACACTTCTACCAGAGCCAGACTGTCTCCAGTGAATATTTACATATGCTCAGGGCAATAGGGAAAAGACTGTGCCAGCAGCCCAGTTATCTACTAGGGGATTGTGTTTCATCTGGCCAGTCCCGTGTACCTGGTCCTGAGCACAGGATGTATTACAGATCCCAGGGATAGGCAGCAGGCCATGCTAGGACTGGTCCCTCCCATAGCAGGCAGTGGAAGGCAAAGGGAAATAATGCCCTGCTCAGTGCAGGCTCACTAGAAAACAGAACTGAGTCTAACTTAAGGACAATTTCAGAACAGCAGCAGCAAAGGAAAGGGAGTCTTGCCACATGCAAGGTGGGGCAGTACAGTGCTGGTCACTGCTTCACTAAGGGATGGTGGGTCTCTAAGCACCAGGTGTATCTTCTGACAAGGCACACATAAACTCTGCCTGGGAGACCTTCAACAGAAAGAAGAGAGAACGGTATATCTGTTGACTCCCTCCAGGCTCTTGTGTCCCATGAGTCAAAACTCACCTTGTGGGATGTTAACTCACCTGTATTTCCAGCTTGGATTGCCTGACCCCTTTGGAGAAGAATTCCATACCATGCAATATGGCAATTCCTACAAGGCCAGGGTACTGCAAATAGCTGAGGGCTCAGAAGTTCGCTGAGCCCTGGAGACTCTGTGGTGGTGCAAAAGAGAGTCCCATAGAGGTCCTTGAAGAGCTCAGGGCCCAGGGTGGGAGGTGAAGAAATAATAATAACTGACATATATTAAAGCATTTGCTATGTGTAAGGCACTGTGGTAAATGATTTATATGAATGGTCTGATTTAAATCTTAGCAAAAATATTTATTTCCAGACCTATTTTATAGAGTAGGAAATTAAAATTTATAAGGTTAGTAATTTACCCAGAGTTATTTGGGTAGCAAGTGGCACAGCCGATAGTCAAACACAGAGCATGCATCTAACCACTATGCTTCCTGCTGGTAATTATTTCAAGACAATGTGGAGGGCTTTGACAGAGACACCTATAATGTCTTTCAGGAATTAATCATGCCTGCTTAGTGTTGTAACACCAGGATTGGTTAGACTCACCCACCCAGCCGGTCAAGGAAGTCTGGAGAAAAAAGTGCCCCCCTGACACCTGAAGACACCCTGGCAAAGAGCAAAACACATACCACCCCAGGGCAACCTTCCAGGGGCAGAGGGAGAAAAGTGGAGAATTGAGGCTAGAAGACTCAGGAAAATCCCTTCTCTTGGAAACCATTCCTACATGCCAATAAGCATAAGCCACTTAAGGGGGCAGAAGGCCTCCTGGACCAGCTATGCCTGATGGGAACCTGTTTAGAGCATATGCCTGTATATAGGATGGGGGAGTCCCAGGAGGAAGTGTTACACTGTGAAAACGTTTATAGAACACCGTCGCCCGAGCTAGCACTTTCTCAATATCCTACCCAATCCTTACAACAACACTAGAGGCAGGAGCTTTCATTGTTCTGATTTCATAGATGAGGACTCCAAGGCTCAGGTTATACGTTAACTAGTGAAGTTAACAAAAGTAGGCAATTCAGTATGTGGAGGGAGGGGGATTTAATTCCAAGCTTTATTGGCTGCCCCTGGTCATGCCAACTTCGTGGGTTGCCAGCATCCATCTGATCATTGCCCAAGGACATCACAGCCCAGTTCTAGTATGAGATATCCTAGTATGAGACAGAAGCAATAGGATGTCTTAGTCTGATGCCAAACTGTATCCATTTGCTGAGATTGAGCATTCACCAAGCAGTCCTTGATTATGATTTGGCTACCCATGTGATTGCCTGCAGGGAAAGAAAGTGATGGGCAGGCCCAAACGAATGTCTGGTCTTCCTAAGAGATGCCACTGTCCTTGTAAATTAATAAATCACCATTCTGTTTCTAGACATCCGTCTCTTGGGTGTTTTGTGAACCTGGAGCAGCATCTATGAGTCTGACCTGGGACACACAGGAGACAGTTTTTGCATCTGCAGAACAACAGGTCAATCACTGGTAGAGTCAATCCGTGAAATTTTAGGGGACCTGGCAGCAACCCTGGACACACAACTTTCATTCACATCTACACTTCCACACATCAACCAGCTCTGCCAAGGTTCCTAGGCCATTTTCTTCTCTTCATTAACAACCACTTTATGAATGGAATGAAAGGAAATGTGGATTTCTTTAGGCTGCATATTATGGTCATTTCATGAATTCTCAGATTTAAAAGCATGCACCCACACACACGCTAGGTATCAGGCTATACTATTATGATCCAGTAATGAAAAAGACAGAATCCCTTCCCTCAAAAAACACACAAATTAGTACAGAAAACTGTTTGAAAAGAGTTCATTAAAATACATATACTAGGTAAAATAAGCTTTAAAGGGGGAGTAGGGATTTTTCCAGGAGAAGAAGGTGTAGTGAGAGAAAGAACTGCAGCCAGAAGGGAAATAGAAGGGAAAAAAAATGGAGGTAAGAGATACTTGAGTCAAGATCTACAAGCAGGTCTGTGTTGCCTGAGGAGAGGGTTTGAGGCCAGGAGGGGGAGTGGGTTGAGAAAGTCTGAATGAACCTCAAAACCTCACTAACCAGCTCTAGGAGTTCTGAATTTTGGTGGGAAAGCTGAATTTTTCCAGCTCAGACACTACAAATAGTGGTCACCTTTGGCCTAGACCTAGAATCATAGAGCCAGAATGTATCTTAAATTATTCATTCCAATTCTAACCTCCATTTGACTTCCCAGAATGGAATATAGTTTGCCCAAGTTGTTTTAATCTGCTAGACTACCAAAATGCCATATACCAGAGGTGGGTTGGCTATTAAAATGGGGATTTATTAAGTTACTAGCTTATAGTTATGACTCTGCAAAAATGTCCCAAACAAGGCATCATCAGGTGATGCCTTCTTCCATAAGACCAGCTGCTGGTGATCTTGGACTTCTCTGTCACATGGCAAGGCAAATGGCGGTGTCTGCTGGGCTATCCCTTCTCTTATGGGTTTCATTGCTTTCAGCTTCTGGCTTCCATGGATTTCTTCCTGCTGCTGTGGCTTTCTTTCATCCTAGACCATTCTGCCATTTATAAAGGATTCCAGTAATAGGATTAAGACCCACCCTGGGCCATGCCTTACCTGAAGTAACCTAATCAAAAAGCCCTGAAGTAATGTTATCAAGCCCCACTCCCCACTAGTTTCCCACTCACAGGAATGGACCAGCTTTAAGAACATGATTTTCTGGGTTACATACATTCCAAACTACCACACAAGTTGACTAGCTGATCAGTGACAGAGCTGGGCCTGGATCTTGTTTCCTGTCCCAGGCTTGTTCTTTTGTGATTCCATCTCAGTAAATGGGTTCTGCATGACTCTGATGCTATGATTTCAGTGTTCAAGCATTTTGTGTAAAACTCTGTGATAGCACTCACCCTAAGGTGTTAACATTGATTCTTTGCTTTTTGTGTTATCCAGTACACTGTCAACTTGTCAGAGAGGATATTTACTCATCTTCATATTTCAAATACTCACTACTTAGTGTAGCATTCAGACCAAAACAGGTACTCAAAAATGTTTGCTAAATGAATGAATGAATGGAACATCAAAATATTGGTTTCATGAAACAGAGAATAAGGCAGATTTATCTTAGAAGCATTCCCAAATGTGAATATCTCCTTATAACCTGGATCAGTTCAAGTTGAAAGAGCATCCAATGTGTCAAAGTTATTTGTAATGGCTTCTGACATGTTTATATGACTTCTACTGTGACTTTCAGAGCTTCACCCATTTTGTATTAATCTGTTTACTATTTGAGTACCATGTATTTCACTTCCTCTTGCTTCATCTAATTAACTTCTCTCTGAGTTTTGCCACAAGCTACTCTCATGTGGAACACTGTGTAACTCACTAATCACATCCTTCCTTTAGCTTGAGTCCCTTATTTATAGAAAACCATATTGATCTATCTTTCCTTGGAACTCATAAGACATGCATTGTTTTCACCTGCGATTGGCTGCTCTGCTTCATTTAGTTTCACCATTCATTAATCAGGAGTGTTTATTCCATCATAATAAACAGAGTACGTGGTAGCTTATTGTAGCTATTGGGTTTTATAGCAAAGAGTTCAGAAGTTCCTATAAGCTAGTGATTCTCAAAAGGTGAATCTGCAGATTGTGAGGGTCTCAAGGGGGCTCCACAGGGAGACTTCTTCTGTTAATATGGATCTTTCATCCTTGAGCATTCTGGTATTAAGAAAATGAAGGGCTAGACATTGAGTGTCTAAATGTTTCAAGGTCACAATTAGGATTCCTGGCACAATTTTACTAAGGTCTGTATGGGTCTAGGAGTAATGGAAAGGAAAGGGGCAGGGAAGGAGTGACTCCTTAGCATGGTTTATGCCTTAATCAACCATCAAACTTTGGAAGACACCTACTGGGTGTCTGCAATGCAAAAGGGACCCATCTGCAAATAAACAGACTTACCTGTAGGCAGGCACCCTACAATCACTGTGCTGCTGGAGGTTTGCCCAAAGTGCAATTACAGATGAGAGCAAGGAAACCTAGTCAACCTGGGGAATCAAGGAAGGCTTCCTTGGGGAGGTGGTGCTTGGACTGTGCTTTGAGACAGAAATAAGCTTCAGCAGGGAAGGTCACTGAAAACAGGGAGATGACAAATGTAACGGACTGGAGATATGAGAGAGTATGGCATGTCCTTGGGAAATTAAGTAGTTCAGTTTCTCTGAATAGTAAAGGAGAAAGGGAGGGAGGGGGAAGACAGAACAGATAGAAAAAACCAGGTCTAAACTCCCATAACTTTTCTGCAGGACAAAGGGCTAAAACACTGGGTCCAAATTTTTTTACGTTAAAATCATCTGTGTTAAGCTTTATAGTTTAATAAAAGAACTTTTGTACACATTTTATCTTTTGGATCTTTCAATAATTCTGTGCCAACTTGTGGCATCTAGCTTCTTAGTAATAAAGCGAGGACTTAGATTCAGATGGTTTCATTTCTTTCCTGATTTTCTCCTTATTCCATACCACAGACCACAGTTGAGTGATATCCTCTAATAATAATATCTTCCTGATATTTCTATAAACCAATTGACTTTCTTTGGAGAAGAGTCCAAGATGAATTTGTGTTATACTATTGTGTTTTACCTAATACCTGACATTTTAGTTTGACTATTCATTCTCTTGCCCTTGTAAATAGTAACTATAGATCATCCAAATCATTGGTTTTCATCTCATTGTACATAATGCTGATTTCCAATGACATTTATTCCTACCTCCATAGTATTTCTCATGTCACAGCATATTATCCATAAGACTAAAACAATCTATTCCTTTGAAATTGTCTCTCATCCCCATTTTCACATCATATTATCAAAATGATTATATCCTTCAATATTTCAATCCAATTGTGTTGTTCAATTTCAGTAACTGTATTGGAATGACAAGTTGAAGGATGTTGCCAGGTTCAGTGTAATGTGTACAATTAGTAGGAAAAATACTGGAAACATTCCTAGAATGGAATTTCATACCCCATGTCACTTTCCTCCTCATAATCAATTACCAGTTGGGGCCATGTTGCCACATATTCTAGGAATGTTCCGATATATTTTCTTTCATGTCTTAGAGGAAAGTTCTCTTCTATCATTTAGGTGTGACACAGATATCAATCTTGTATTCTTGGGTATTTTCAGATGGCTGTATTAAAATGTTTTCTACTTTTACTTTTCTCATCTTAAATGTCTTTACTGCAAAATTGGATAGACTTTTGTTGGCATTTCAGCTGAGGAATTTTTCCCTCTATTTCCAATTTGTAGTCTGCACATACACACTGAGGAGAGCCTAAAAAAAATTCATACTATCAATTTTTCAAAATGATAATTGAGTATAACTTTTCCACCCAGAAATTTGGAGCCATTTTGTTTAATCTTAGCAGAAGTAAACAGTAGCCATTGCAAAGGCTGATTAGTTGCTCTGAGCAAGATGTATGAATAAGAACACTGTTAGCATTCAAATTACACTGGCTTTGGGTTCATATAAATTCAGAGGCTGTGTTTATTAAGTTGTAGTCTACTAGTAATGTATGTGTCTTAGTATGCAGAGGCTGCTATAAGAAAGTTCTGCAAATTGGATGACTATTGATGTTTCACAGTTCTGGGAGCTGGAAGTCCAATTCAAGGTGCTTCAGGGCTATGCTTCCTCTGAAGACTAAGGGTTCTGGCAGTGTCCACATCCATGAAATGACTTGGAATATGGCATGACTCAATCTCTGCCTCTGATACACAGCTTCCAATGTAGTATGGTGGGGAAGGGATAGGATAGACATTCCCATTCCAAAAGGGAGAAATTGGAAGAAAAAAGGGGCTCAGTGTCCCCAGCAAGTCAGAAACCTCACATGGTAAATTCCATTTCCTTTCAAAGATTGAGTGTAATCTGTGGCCTGATGCAGCTCTCTCCTCTTGGCCTGAGGTTATCCCTTCAGACCATATTCTGAAAAATGGTTCCTTCCTTGGGTTCCTTTTTCTTCATTTGGTCCCACCTTTGTCCCCTTCAGTCTAGACTGACACTGTTTCTGCTGAAATAAAATTCTCAAAAATCTTATCAGTCTTCCATGCAATTCATGGGAATACAAGCCAAATACAAGAGTGTCTCTCACAGGTTTTTTTCTCAATAATTGAGTCTCCATTATTGATTTCTTCTGAGCTGGTTGATCAGATCCATAATCATATGCCTAAACTCTTAAGAAAATTTTTGCTTAGCTACCTTAGCTCCATTTCCAAAGCACATAATCAAAAGGCTGAGAGTTTTCCAAATCATTAATTGCAGCTTCCTTTTTGTTAACAGTTCATTCTTTAATTTCTCTCTTTCCTCTTGAATTTTGCTGTAAGCAGCAAGGAGAAACCAGGCTGTACCTTCCACATTTTGCTTGGGATCCCCTCAGCTAAATACTCATCTTTGTTGTTTACAAGTTCTCCCTACCACCCAACATTGGAACCCAATTCTACCAAGTTCTCTGACACTTGTTAACAAGCACCACCTTTCCTCCAATTTCTAATAACTCATTCATTTCTTCAAAGGCTTCATCAGAATTACCTTTAACTTCCATATTTCTACCAACAGTTTCTTCAAGGCAAGCTAGGCTTTTCATTCAAGCACCTCAAAGTTCTTACAGCCTCTACCTATTACCCAATGCAAAACTACTTCCACATTTTTAAGTATTTGTTACAGAAGCACCCCATTTGCCAGTACCAAAAGCTAACTTCATTTGCTGGGTCTGCTATAACCAAGTACCAAAAACTGGAGGCTCAACAGCAATTTATTGTCTTACAATACTGGAGACTAGGAAGTCCGGATTTAGTAGTAGCAGAGCCATGCCTCCTTTGGAGTCTGGATGGTTCTGGCAGTGACCAGCAGACCATGTTGTTCCTTGGCTTGTGGCATAACTCAATCTCTGCCTCCATCTCATGTCTGACTCTCTTTGTCTCTTCATGGCTAGGTCCAAATTTCCCATTCTTTCAAAGACACCAGTCATACTGGATTAGGATCCACTCTAATCTAGTTTGACCTCATCTTAACTAATAACATATTTAAAGATCCTATTTCCAAATGGGATCATGTTCTCCAGGTCAGAGGTTTGGAACTGAATATATCTTTTTGCACACACATTTCAATCCATAACAGCATGTAATCAAAACTTAGCTGCAATGTAATGAAAATTTAGGAGGAGCTAATTGCATGGTTGACCGAAAGAGGACTCCCAAGGACTTCTTCTACACCTCTCATTAAGAATTACTCTTTTTTTTAACAAATCACTTTTATTGTTACATATTAATAAAGCATAAATCCTTCCAAAGAGTACAATCAATAAGAATTACTCTATTTTTAATCAAAGCCATATAAGAGTCATATATAATATTTTGATATAAATAATTTAACTTTATTTCTCCAACTTCTATCTTAATTTGCTTGATCATTTTGTCCAAGTTTCCCAGCAGCCTCTTATTATCCCAAAGTTATAACCACACACAGATTGACAACGCTAGTATCAATCCCCGAGTTATTGTGAGAATTAAATAAAATAATTCATTTAAAGTCACTTAAAGTGCTGAACTGAGTACATGATGTATAATAATGCTCAGCAAATGTTTTTTGAATAAATGAAGCAAAGGGTGAATGAATGACATGCTTTTCTATATGATCTTTTCTTCTTTTGAGTGATCTGATATTCCTAAGAACCTATATAGTTCTACTCTAAGGAATATTAGGGTATTGTTGGACAAAGCAAAAGTAGCAAACATTTATAGAACTCTTCATTGGTTAGCAATTCTGCTTTAATCTTCACAATCAGATAGATTGAAATGGACAATATTTCATGCTTTACAAACTTGTTGCAATAACTTTATTGAGAAGACTGGCAGTGGAAAATGGAAATTCTGAATGTTCTCAGTATGTATACGTATGTATTTTAAATTATATGTGAAACCCACAGAGTTTTCTTATAATTATTTTCATAGCAGAACTTCTTGCACTATAGATTCAGTTCTTTAGAGATGGGTAATTAAAAATCCAATTATCACTCATATACATCAAAATAACACATTTGATATTTATATCTATCACAGGTCTGCCATTTAGCATCTCCATCTTATTCTCTGCTTTCCTCTTATCATCACATTTCCAAATACAGTCTACAGCCCTTTTTAATTTAATCTTTATCTTGGGTATGACATCCATAATAGAAAACAAGTGTGTTCAATTAGAGTATCAGTTTTCTGTACCACTATGCAGCCTAGGAAATAGAAATTGCTTAATAAATAACATCTCTAATACTATTATCGTTCTAATATCAGCATTTATAATATTAGCCACCAAATAATTGAACCATTTTTTCTGATAAAGTAACTGATTTTGTTTAACTGTTCTTTGTTCATTGATAACAAAGAAAGCTTAAAAAGAAAAAGGTTTATAAAAAAGGACTGAATCCTTCTCCAGAACTACCTTCCACTAAATAAAAACTTATCTAGAAATCTTTATGTAAAGAGATCCACTTATATGAAGCCCAGTGTTCTAAGTAAGAGGTATAGAAACAGCAGTCCCTGCCTTCTAAGAGCTGTCAATCTGGCTTATTCACTTCCACCACTGCTTTGTTGTTTTTGTTGTAGTTGGCTTTAAACAACAGAAATTGATTGTCTCAAGGCTCTGGAGGCCAGAAGTCTAAATTCAAGGTGTCCAGAGGGCCAGGATCTTTCCAGAGGCCTTCAGGGAGAATCTGTTCTTGTCTCCTCTGAAATCACCCAGAATCAGTTAATAACAACTTCACTTCTCTGTAACTCTTGTGTTCTTTCATTTCTCAAAACCCAGACATCATAGAATTGGCTCCTGTGCCCTCCAGGCAGAAAGCCCTTGCTCTGCATCAACTCCAGCCCCCAATCCTGAAGACTGAGGAATGAACAAGCATAAAGGGGAAATACAAGCATGGACTAAAATAGACTTACTTTTGTGGTAACAGAAGAACTTGTAAACTTGATATAAAGCTAGTGGTTTCCAGAGGTTCTGAGCAGAGGGGAAGGGAAAAATAGCTGGACCACAGGGCAATAATAGGGTATGGGAACTGTTCTGCATGACAACTGCAATGATGGTTACAGGCCATTATACATTTTGTCAAAACCTATCAAATTGTATGGGACAATGTGTAAACCATAATGTAAACTATTGACAATGGTTAGTAGTGATGCTTCAATATGTGTTCATCAATTGTAACAAATGTACCACACTCATGTAAGATGATCTTTGTAGGGGAAAATGTGAGAGGGGGATAGGGGGGGTTTATGGGAATCCTTTATATTTTTGAGATAAATTTTTTGTAATGTAAAACTTCTTTAAAAATAAAGTGAAAAAAAAGTTAAGGAACTTGAGATGGGGAGATTACCCTGTACTATCCATGTGGGCCCTAAATGTGACCAGCAGTGTCCTTATAAGAGAGAGGCAGAGAGAGATGGAGACAGCAGAGGAGGCCACGTGTCCACTGCGACAGGGATGGGAGGGAAACACCAGAAATCCTGGCAGCCACCAGAGGATGGAGGGGCTGCAGAGCACTTTCATATTTGTAATATATTGGCTTAGTTTTATGATACCAATCTCTGCCAGAAGGGCTGTACGACTTTCAAACAAAAAAGCAAGAACTACAATATTTTATTCTGTGCTTTGGAATATGTTATAACAACACTTAGAATAATTGAACTTCCAATCCAGTCGAGACCCTGGGAGGCCTGGGACTCAGTTTTTTCAAGTTCAGATGTGTCTCTATATCGTTTAAGGATTAGGGAGTCATAAAGTACAGCTAGGAGGGCAGGCCTTCTTTGGACTGGTGAATTGTACTGCAGCCTCTGCTTATTTAGCTCTTTAATACACAATATATTTTCACAATGTGATAGTTTGAGGTTGTATGTACCCCAGTCATGTTCTTAGAACTGGCCCATTCCTGTGGGTGTGAACCTATTGTAGATGGGACTGATCAGATTACATCAGTAAAGCATGATCTTGGTTGGGCCTTAATACTCTTACTAGAATACCTTACAAAGAGATGAATATGGGGCAAGGAGGGCACAGAGACAGAAAGAAACCCCCCAAACCTGAGAGTTAGCCACAGATGGAGCAGAAAACAACAGAGCCCAGAAGGGAAGGCAGAGATGGGCAGATGCTGCCATGGGCCTTGCCAGATGAGAAAGGAATCCCAGGCCACCAGCAGCCCATCCCTGGGGAGAAAAGCATCCCTGATGAAGCCTTGATTTGGACATTTTCATGGCCTCAGAACTGTAAACTTATGTTAATAAATCCCCATTGCAAAAGACAACTCATTTCTTGTATATTGCTTCTGGCAGCTTTAGCAAACTAAAATACACAGCTATTCTCCTCTTTGGTTTTTCATAAAGATGGGAGATTTTACTGGGATTAGATTCCAAACAAGTTATGTGATTTTCCTTTAAAGGAAAGTGTGACTCGATCAGTGGCCAAACAGCTGAATGATGGCAAAGATGAGACTCATAAAGTGATCTCAATCAAAATCATTATAAATATATACATTTCAGACCCCCAAGGAGCTGTCATGTCAAAATCATGTTTGCAAGGAAAAAATATATAGTAAACTGACAGTACCTTTTAAAAACACTGAGCCCTAACATGTGTTGTTAGTTCTTGTTCTAAATGGCCCTTGATTTTTGCCTGCATCTATGAAGAAAACCATTGTCTATGTGCAGTCATGAGCTTATCTTTTTAATAAGCCTCCTTTGTATATGCCCAATTGCTGATATCCAGAGATCAATGATGAAAACTGCACCTGTGTCTGAGGAGCTTTCAGAGTTTGCACATTTCAGAACCATTAGCAGGTGAAGGCTTCTAGATTCAACCTGGATCATTTAACTTAAGACTATATGAAGACTAGAGTTTTGCTTTCCTTTTGGCTCTCTCATTTTGTAACTCTCTCATTTTGGCGAAGTGGCATAAGTTTTCTGATACTTTTTGTCTATCAGATGGAGATAATAGTATTGCCCATGCCAACTCCACAGCTTTAGATGGCTATTATATTCACAGACTCTTTTACCTTAATCCTGTGGATTCTGAAAGAATGAGATTCCAAAAAGCTGGGCTTACACACAAGCAGGATGTTAAATATATGTGTAAAATGCAAAATTTATTGACACATTTTTATATACAGAGATAAACATATTATTTTAAATAAACTTTTCAAAATAGTCTATAAAATCCCTTTCCTTCCTTCCATTTCTCCTTTTAATTCTGTCAGGAATGGATTACTTTGCAATTGATAAATCATCCACATTAATCTGTCTTCCACTTCTTTCCTTCAGCATGTTCCCTCAGCCACTCTAAGAGCTGAATGGATGCCTATACACATGGCATCCCAAATTATAACCTCCCAAGTCTCACAATGGTTTTCAAGGGGCTAAAATTTGCCATACTCATAAAAACAAAACAAAACAAAACAAAAAATAGCAACCTTGTTTGCCTTGCCAGTCTGTCAGCTTGAAAAACAAACCTCACTCCAGAAAGACAAACACACACAAAGCAAACAAGGAGAAAGAGCTACTGACAGAGCTAAGAGAATCTACAGGCCAGGGAACAATAGTTGAGAACTCAGCCACACGTGCATGGGGAAGGCAACACGTTGCAGACAGTGAAAAGGAAGGAAAGAGTTTAACCCTGGCAGTGGAAATTAACAGAGCTCGAAGGAGAACTTCCTCCTTTGCACAAACCCTCCTTCAATTTCCCAGACATGCCCCTTTCATCACCTTCTGTAGATTTATTGCCAATTGAAAGGCATTGGTAGCCCTGAGGTCAATGGAAGCATATTTACCTAGCCTAACAACCTCTGATATAATGTCAGGTATACAATTATACATATCCAAAAAGACACTGAAAATCTAATTTTGGAAATAATTGTTGTAATGAATTGAAGCCAGTCAACTGCGTATTTCCTGGAATGCTTAATTTTTCAACCTCTGATTAGATACTAAATAAAAAGGTGACTTTCAGGGTTCTATAATAACAGTTTGCATTAATATTCCACAAGAATTCTTTCTTCCAAGGAATCTAAAGTCCTTGCCAAGAGATTGGATTCTACCCCAGCTCTGTGGTTCCAGCAGGAATAAATAGCAGTGCTTGGCAGCCACGGTACAAATCTTAGAGATGTCTCTGGAGGATGTGAGTACTAACCTGCCCAAATTACAGTCTTTGTTCATATATTTATTGGTCTGTCAAAATTTAGTAGCTCCTGGTCCCCAAAGTGAAACCTGGAAAGGACCAAGGTAGAGCTTCCTAGTTGAAGGTTTAGAGTCATTCACCATGTAATAATGTATCAGTGCAGCCAATGAACTTAGCTGTGCTGTAGGGTACCATTCATTGAGCTTTTCCAATTTGCATATGGTAAACTAGACACCTTTTTCTGTTTTGTTTAATTCTCAACAAATCCTCTGAAGTTGGCATTATTATACCCATTGCTCCCATAAGGAAATAAAGACCCAGGGAAGTCAGATAACTTGTCCAATTAGATAGCCAATAAGTTGGAGAGTAAGGGTTTTTACCCAATTCTTTCTGGTTCAAAGTCCATGCCTTGTAACTCTGCCATTTTGTTGCATACTGATCTCGATGATAGAATTAGGTTGAATTCATGCTGCTTGCTTGTAAATACTGTGTTCTTCTCACTGCACAATGGCAATGGAATAAGACTCAGATATTAAGAGTTTCTTTGTTCCTGAAAATGTGTACCTCAGAGCATTTCAGTCACCAAGGTTTTCCCAACCACATGACCTTCCCTTCTCCATCTCCATGCTCCAGTGCAATTCCATGATGCCTCATTGGTGCTAAGATACCTTATTATATAGGCTTTACCACATAGCTCATATAAATCTCTTGATCATAGGTATGACAATTTGAAGCTTTTTGTGGACCCCAGAAAAGGTCATGTTCTTGAAGCCAATCCATTCCTGTGGGTATGGAGCTCTTTTATTGGATTAGATTCAGTTGGAGGGCCTTTCATTGGATTACTTATGGAAGGCATGACCCAGGGTGGGTCTTGGTCCCCTTGCTAGAGTCCTTTATACATGGAGGAGTGAAAGCAGCAGACACACAGAAAAACAGCCTCAGAGATAGAAAGAGAGGGCCTGGAGGCCAGAGGCTGGAATCAGCAGAGTACAGAGGCACGGGAAGAGACCCCAGGGAATCTAGGCTCTGGAGAAGCTTGAAGGTGAAGAGAGGAGGCCCAGAGGAGAAGGGAGACTGGGGCAGACTGGCAGTGTGCCCTTCTTCATCACCCACAGCTGAGCTCCAACAGAAAACATCTTCAGATGGTGCTGCCATGTTCCTGATCACTCATGGTTACAACTTGTGAGACACCATGTCTTGATGATGCCTTGATTTGGACACTATTGTGGCCTCAGATCTGTAAACATTTAACCTAATTCATTCCCATTTAAAGTCCAACACATTTTTGATATATTGCTTCCAGCAACTTTTACCAGACTAAAGGAGTAAGCAATGGCTTTAAGAGAGCTTAGAAGATAAAGTGCCCACCTACATGGTCCTGATGGCAAAAGCACAGGGACACAGTTCTCTTTTTTTCTGTTTCTTTATTTAATCATTTCATTAAGCAAATATTTACCAGGCACTTGTTGTATACTAGGCATTTATCAAGTAGAGTGAGGTGAGTAAGGCACGTGCCTTGGTTGCAAAATTTAGGGGAAACCCCAAACCCAGTAATCAAAATGAATAATACTTTAATGCAACATTTAAGAAATTAAAATCAATGCTTACAATCCCATGATTAAAAATATATAAAACATTCAATTAGAGATAGAATCAGTATTAACAATTGTTCCTTTTGCCTCAGGCTCCAGTATGTCTGTAGGGCAAAGTTCCCAGCAGTAGACTATCCTCACACACCTCTTGGCCCCTGGGGGTAAGGATTATCAGGAAGCTGATAAATGATTGGGGGCCTTGAGCTGGGAGAGATGGGAGAATTAGAAGGATGAGAGATAAAGGGAATGAGATTTCTCTCTGGGGAGATGAAAATATTCTACATTTTTTAATTTTGATAATGGTTGCACAACTTTGTGAATTTTATTTGTTATATCTCAGCAGAGATGTTTATTTTTTTAAAATGGCAAAATTGACCTAGCAGCGCCTGACAATCAAACTCTAGAAATCTGGCCAAAAACCCAGGCAATTTGTAGGGGAACAGTAGAGGAAGAATGAGGTAAGAGAGAAAGAGGGAAAAGACTCAAAGCACTGGAGAAATGAGTATAAATGACTTTACACTATTCAAGAGGAAATGATACATAATCCCCTTAAGGATTGAGGTGATAGCAGCAGTGATTAGGCTGTGACAATATCCTGGAATGATCTCCTGCTTCTTCAATAGAAATTGGGCAAGACTGAGGAGGCACAAATCCAAGGTTAGAGAAAAGAGGTTGGTGAGCGTCTCTAGGACTCACAGATGCTCGCTGCCAAGGAGGAGTAGAAAACCCCAGCAAAACAGGCACATGGAGAGCCCAGGCTGTCCCAGTGTGCAGGGGTATTGGAGAAACCACCAGTGGGAAGGGGCCTGTGGGTAAGATTTTGAAAACAATGGATATAGAAAATAACACTTTTTACCCTTCTGCTGTTTGGTATAATTTCCATCCCTGAGGCAACAGAAATTAATCCAGCTACTGCCTGAATGGGAATACAAAGAGAAGTGGAAAAGAAATATTAGGGGATGAAATATACAAGGAAAAACAGCTACTAATATTTCAAAAGTTATATCATTTCATAGTATTTTATAGCATGTGGCAGTTCACAAAGAACAGACATGTGTATCATTTAATTTTTCAATTAATCTTGTCAATTGGATGCTATTATCCTACTTAAACATGAGGAAGCAGAGTGCTTAACAATTATTCATTCCCTCAACAAATATTTTTAAAATGCCAGGCACCATTCTAAAGGATAAGTGAATTATGAATTTGTAACTAAACTAGATCATGAGCAATTTGAAGGCAGGGAATATGTGACAATGTCTTACCTATTTTTTCCTCCTTATATTATCTAACTCACTATCTTGGTTAATAAATGTCTATTAAATTAAATTACAGGATTCTAAAGAGACAAGAAATGCTTTAATTTATTTGAAATTTGCTCTTCAAATTTTTTCATTCCTCACGTGCCTACTGTTTGCTGGTTCTTCTGCTGGGCATTGGGAAGACAAAGATGAAAACAGTCCATTCCTGCCTTTGAGAAGTTTAGACTAGCACAGTACATGTGAATAGGTAATTACACCTCTGTGTGGTTAGGATGATGGTAGGGGAATGATAATACAGTGTAGTAAGCTGTGGGAGAGATGATGTTCTCAGCCTGGATTTGATGAAAAATATTCAGAAGGAGGTGGCTTGTGTGCTGTTTTCTGTACAGGATGTGCCAGTGAGCAAAGTGGTTAAGGGAATTCTGATTTGATATCCTTTAAAGAATTCTATTGGCTGCAAAAAATCTAAATTCCTTAATATGGCTTAAAAGAATCTTGACAGTTTGTTTCTGGCCTTCTGCTCCACTATTATATCTTGCTACACACCGTCACACTTTAGATCCTACTCTACACCACCAATGGACTGATTACCATTTGCCACTCTAAGATATTCTATGCTTTGTGCCTTTGCATGGGGTAATTCTTTGGCAGGAATAGCCTTCCCATTGTAGCTCTCTAATAAATAGCTGCTCAATTCTTAAGATTTTACTTGAGTAACCACCTCTATGACATCTTTCCAGATATCCCCAAATGCAACTAACCTCTCCTTCTACCACTGTTATACTCCGTGCAATTATTTTAGCCCATATAGCACTTTGTTTCCCTCATTTCTTTACATATCTCACTCCTTTTACTAGAGTATAAGCCTCTAAATAATAGCAGCCATGACTTATTTGTGTTTGTATCACTAGAACACCTAGGAGATGCTCAATAAGTGTTTGTTAACTAAATAGTATATGAATATGAATATGAATATGAATATGAATATGAATATGAAGTCACTTAAGTGTGGTAGGCATGTAGAGTGTATAGAGTCAAATGTTAGGAACAGAAGCTTGAAAAATAGATTGGTTATGTACTATAGGGTTGTCAGAGTTAGCAAATAAAATTATAGTGTACCAAATTAAACAGAAATATATATTCATATAATATAGGCTGCTCCATGCAATATGTGGGACATACTTACATTTAACAAATTACTTGTTGATTATCTACAATTCAAACTTAACTTAGAATCCTGATATTTGTCTAGTTACCCTACTCATATGTCATACTGAGGAGTTTAAATAGCTTACTGTATGTAATAGGACAAAGACCTTATCATTTGAACCTGATGAATCTGTAGTTTGGATTGTGCCTCTTTACTGTGTGACAGGTTAGGCAAAGGTATATCTGTTTTTTTTCTGAGTTTTAAATTATTTTCTTAGCCTTAGAGTTAAATAAAGTAGAAATAACATTAGAAAATATGTAAAAATTGCCCAATGGAATTGTAAATGCTGCATAGCATTGAGAAAAGAGAGAAGACGATGGTGGAGAAAAAAAAAAAAACAAGGAAAAACAGCTACTTGGCCAATACTGTCTTGACCTTCATTAGACATTCACACAGCTTTCAGGATATAGTTCAAAAGCTGAAATTTGAAGGGAAATCACATGGATATGATGCCACCCTTCTCAGAATTTTAAGCAGAGACCAAATGAGTGTTTCCCCATAATTCCCTATCAATTGCAGCCACTGACATTCACATAGCTCTTCTGGCACCTGCTTCCACCAAATGCTAGTGTTTTACATTTCTCACAGCATTTCTAAACTCAAATTTCTTCACTGCTACTAGCTATGAACAGATGCACCAGAGAGAACCTATTTGAAAATGGGTGGCTTATTATGAAGAACTTAGGTTCTATAAAAAAATTCCAACAAGAGCTAGAAGAGAAAATAAAAAATACCAGATTCTCTAAAGAATCTCTTCATAATAGAACAGAATAGTTATCTGGAAATTCTGCAAGTATGTCAAGGAAACTTGTTTTAGCACCACTTTGAACTCTGGTATAATCTCCTAAGAGTTACCTCTATCTTAGACTCTAACACAGAATTGAACTACTGTCCTTCTTAAAGGACTTTTTTCTTAAGGTCAGTAAAGTGATCTCCCAGGACAAACCTGCAGAGAGAGTGATCCAATTTTGGATGAGAACATACAGCCATTTTCTTGGTTTTAACTATCTAATATCATGTTACTAGTACAACTACTCTGAGTTCATTTGGTTTCTTAAAATTGTTTCCCACATTCATTCCAACTGATGAAGATTCTAGTCCATGTTTTCTAATATGGCAGCCACTAACTATGGATAATTTGGACTGAGAAATGCTGTAAATGTAAAACATATACTGGATTGTGAAGACAGAAAAAATATATAAATTATCACTATTAATTTTTACATTGACCAGATATGAAATGATAATATATCTGATAAAATAAAATATATTATTAAAAATAATTTCACCTGTTTCTTTTTATTTTTAATGTGACTACAAGAAAATTTAAAATTCTATACATGGTTCACCTGTGTGGTTCCCCTTAATAGCCAAAGCATATTTTAATCAAAGTCTAGCAATTGTTCTAACTGATGAAGAAAATGTGTGATGCTCAAAATCTTCCAACTTTGACATAAGCTCCAGGAGTCTCTGGTGTAATTGAAAGATTTCAATGTCACAATGAAGGAAGCAGACTTGGGACAAATATTTGTAAGACTCTTTTCAGAAAATTCATCAGCTAACAAACAAAGAACTATTCAGAAGGTCTGCTTGAATCATATACTTAACCTAACTTCTTTTGATTTGCATTATCCCAGCACAGACTTCTCAAACATCCTCATAATATTCATTGAAACACAGGTGCTCTTTATACAGTGATTTTCATCTCAGTAGGACTAGCAGACAAGATTTCAACATGGCCTACAGCAAATTTTTAACACTCTCTAGTCCAAAGGACATTCACTGAGACTTTCCTGAGTTCCAGGCACTCAGTATAAAGCAAATGGGATGGAACATGATAGTGGGGGATGAGACTGACAAGGAAACCAACAAATATCACACATAATAATGGATGCCAGGAGAGCACAGAAGGAAGAACCTTATCCAGCTTGGGTGGGGGCAGAGAGGGTTCCCTAGAGGAGTTGTGACTGATAGCAGTCTATTAGGGAGGGTCTTATAGGTTCCATTGCAAAATAATTGGTAGATGCTGCTATCTGTGAGTAGGCCATCAACAGCATGCAAGCTATTGTCAGGGAGAAAGGGGCCTGATGTCTCCATGGGTCCATGGACAGAAATAGTTCTAAGTATGAAGCACTGAGGAAGAAGAGAATCTTAAGAATAATGTTATTTTTCAGTACGATTTAAGTTTTTCCTAGTTTTTTTGTAAGGATATATAATATTTCTTGCCCTACCACTCGCCCATCCCATTACCCCCAACCATCAATAAAACTCTGCCTGTTTGATAGCATTTAATAGGAATTTAAAGAAAGATATGATGGATATTGTGCTCCACCATCTAAGAGAACAATTAAAAGCTAAAAAATAGAGTAATCAAAAATTAAGCGGAAGTGGCAAATCAGAGATAGAGATATCTAGGAGAAATATAAATCTTATGAGAATACATGAAGATCTGAAGTTAGCGATTTGGAAAAGTTTGCATTTCCCACCATTTATGGGATGGAAAGATTTCCCAATTTTTTAATATTAAACAAAATATATGACCAATTGACTTTATTTACACTTGTTCATAGTATTCTCTTTTTTCATTTTATTATTTTATTTTTCCAGAAACTTTAGATTATATAAATGTTATATTAAAAATATAGGTTATTCCCATATGTCCCACTGCTTCCCTCTTCCATACTTTCCCACATTAGCAACATCTTTCATTAGTGTGGTGCATTTGTTACAATTGATGAACACATATTGAAGCATTGCTACTAATCACGGACTTAACCTAAATGTCCAGCAGATGAATGGGTAAGCAAACTGTGGTATACACATACAATGGACTATTACTCATAGTATCCTCTTAAGATCTCTCTTATTTCTGAAGTCAGTGGTAATGTCTGTCTCTTCCCCATTTCTGAATTTATTTATATGCATGTCCTTTCTTTTTTTTGGTCAGTCTAGCTAAGGGTTTGTCAATTTTGTTGATCTTCTCAAAGAACCAACTTTTGGTTTTCTTGATTCTCTCTATTGTTTTTCTGTTGTTGTTCTCAGTTTCAATTATTTCTGCTCTGATCTTTATTATTTCTTTCCTTTGGCTTGGTTTGGAATTAGTTTCTCTTCTTTTTCTAGTTACACCAAGTGTGCAGTTAAGTTCTTTAATTTTAGCTCTTTCTTCTTCTTTTTTTAAAACAAATCTATTTTATTGATACATATTAAAAAAGCATAAATCCATCCAAAGTGTACAATCAATGGTATTCAGTGTAATCACATATTTTTGCATTGATCACTTCAATTATTTTTAGAGTACTTTCATTATTCCAATAATAATAGTAAATAAACAAACAAAACTCATCATCTCTCAATCTCTCTATGCTTCCCTTGCCATACATAGCTGCTATTCTCTTTCCTTCTGTCTAGTATATTTGTATTTATATTTTGTAAAAACAAATTTATATATGCAATACCACCCATATTCGTGTTTTGCATGAGGTTTTACTATCTTATAAAGTCCCATGTTACAGTTTTTAGCTTTCCTTCTAGTATTATATACAGGACCTTAGACTCCCTTTCAACCACTGTCATACCTATTCAATAACACTGTTAGTTTCAAACACCATGATATGCTTTAGCCATTTCTATTCATTTCCAAATATTTATAAACAATATTTTTATCAATTCTACACAGATTAACCCTCAGCTTTCCACTCTCTACCCTCCTTTTATTTTATGGTGACCTATTTTCTAATTATGAGTTTACATAATATATTTAGATAATAACAGCACAATCATACAGCATCTGTCCTTTTGAGTCTGGCTTGCTTCACTCGACATAATGGTACTGGCATAAAGACAGACACATTGACCAATGGAACCGAATCAAGAACTCTTGAATAGACCTACAGTGAAGTGATTTTTGACAAGGCAGTCAAGCCCTCCAAGGTGGGCCAGAACAGTCTAGTCAACAAACGGCACTCAGAGAACAGGATACTTATATCCAAAAGAAAAAAAACAGGACCCCTATTTCACACCTTATACAAAAATTATCTTGAAATGAATCAAGGACCTAAATACAAAAACAACAACCACAAAATTCCTAGAAGAAAATGTAGGAAAACATCTTCAAAATCTTGTGGTAAGAGGTAGTTTCTTAAAACTTACACCCAAAGCACAAGCAGCAAAAGAAAAAATAGATAAAAGGGACCTCCCCAAAATGAAGCACTTTTGCACCTCAAAGGACTTTGTCAAAAGAGTGAAAAGGCAGCCAACTCAATGGGAGAAAATATTTGGCACTCACATATCTGATAAGTGTTTAATATCCATGATATACAAAGAGATCATACAATTCAACAATAAGGACAAACTACCCCTTTAAAAAAATGGGCAAAAGGCTTGAAAAGACAATTGTTCCAAGAAGAAATACAAATGGTGAAGAACACATAAAAAAATGTTCAACATCAGTAGAGATAGGGAAATGCAAATCAAAACTACGAGATATCATTTCACACCTATTAGACTGGACGCTATTAAGTTAGAAAACTGTAAATTTTGGAGAGGGTATATAGAGATAGGAACACTTATTCACTGTTGGTATGAATGTAGAATGGTACAGCCTCTGTGGAGGACTATTTGGCAGTTCCTAAGGAAGTTGAATATAGACTTGCCATGTGACCCCGCAATACCATTACTAGGTATACCAGAAGAACTGAGAGCAGAGACGTGAACAGACTTCTGCACACTGATGTTCATAGCAGCATTATTCATGATTGCCAAAAGTTGGAAAGAACCCAGATGTCCATCGACTGATGAACAGATAAACAATTTGTGGTGTATACATATGATGGAATATTATGCAGTAGTAAGAAGAAATGAAGTCTTGAAGCATATGAAAACATGGATGAACCTGGAGGCCAATTGATTTTTAACGAAAGTGCCAAGACAACACAATAGGGAAAAAATAGTCTTTTCAATAAACAGTGCTGAGATAACTTGACAGCCACATGCAAAATAATTTTTAGAGCCATATTTTTTAAAAGATATTTTTTATTTACTCTTAAAAAGTACTTAGATTACTCAAAATGTTACACAGAAAAATATAAGGGATTCCCATATGCCCCACTCCCCACACCCCCCACTTTTCCCCACATCAACAACCTCCTTCACTAGTGCGGTGTATTCATTGCAATTGATGAACACACCCTGGAGCACTGCCACCAAGCATAGACCACAGTTCACACTGTAGTCCACATGTTCTCCCACCAGACTCTGTAGGCTATGGTAGGATATGTAGTGGCTTTTGTCTGTCACTGCAAGGTCATCCAGGCCAACTCCAAGTCCCGAAAATGCCCCCATACCACACTTCCTTTCCCTTCCCCTGACTTCAGTAACCCCAGTGGCTAGAGCCATATTTAATACCACATATGAAAATTAACTCAAAATGCATCAAAGACATAAACATAAGTACTAAGTTATAAAATTCTTAGAAGAAACTATAAATCATAAATCATCATGATAGCAGATTAGTTAATGGTTTCTTAGTTATGACAGTCAAAACATAAGCAAGAAATGAAAAAAATAGATAAACTGAACTTCAAAATTATAAACCTTTGAGTTTCAAAGGACATTGTCAAAAAAAATAAAAAGACAACACTCAAAATGGAGAAAATATTTGCAAATCATATATGTGGTAAGTGACTTGCATCTAGGATATATAAAGAATTCTTACAACTGAATACTAAGAAGACAAATAACACAATTAAAAATAGACAAAAGATTTGAATAGGCATTTCTCCAAAGAAGATAAACAAACAGTTAATTAGCCTGTGAAATAATGTTCAGCACCATTAATCATTAGGAAAATGCAAATCAAACCACAATGAGATACCAATGATCACCAGCAAGGATGGCTACAATCAGAAAGATGGACAATAACAAGTGTGGGGGAGGATATGGAGAAAGTGGAACCTTCACACATTGCTGGCAGGAATGTAAGATGGTGTAGCCACTTTGCAAATATATTTTGCTAGTTCCTCAAAATATAAAAAATAGAGTGACCATATGACCCAGTAATTCCACTCCTAGGTATGTACCTCCCCAAACTGAAAACCTATGTCTACTTAAAAACTTGTACCCCAATGTTCATAGCAGCCTCATTCATAATAGCTGAAAAGTGGAAACAACACAAATGTCCATCCACTGATGAAAGAGCAAACAAAACAAGGTGTAGTGATACAATGAATATTATTCATACAAAAAAGGAGTAAAGTACTGCTTCATGTTAGAATATGGGTGAACTTTGAAAACATTAAATTAAGTGAAAGAAGTCAGACATATATTGTATGATTCCATTTATATGAAAGCTCTAGAATAGGCAAATACTTCAAGACAGAAAGTAGATTAGTATTTGCTGGTGTGTGTCTGGGGGGGGGTAGACAGTGACTGCTATTGGGAATGAGGTTCCTTTTTGAGGTGATAAAATATTCTAGAGTTAGAGATGATAGTTTTGCAGCTTTGTGGCTATACTGAAAAACACTGAATTGTACACTTTAAAAGCATGACTTTGTGGGATGTGAGTACATCTAAATAAAAAGGAAAATGTAACACCAGAAAGTTTGAAGTGTGGGGGAAGCCCACAAGCTAAAAATTATATATCTATCTATATCTATCTATATCTATATCTATATCTATATCTATATCTATATATCTCTATATCTAATCTACATGAATTGAATATTTACTATAAGCTATGCCCCCTTTTTTTTTCTTTTTAAATTTTTTTTACATTTTTAAAATTTTTTATTAGAGAGGTTAGAGATTTACAGAAATATCATGCATAAATATATATAAAATATAGCACCACTCTATTATTAACACCTTGCATTACTGAATTACATTTGTTATAGTTAACAGTACAATTATAACAAAGTTCTTTCATGAATTATGAAAAATATACATATTTTTATCCAATTTATTCTTAACAATGTTTGTGTAAATTAGTTACTAAGGTCCACATTTCAAAATTGAGAAGATTTAGGTTCAGAGATGTAACTGGATGAGAAATAAATGAATAAATAAATGTTAAATTTACTTAGAAAATGTCCCTATTCCTACATGGCTCTGAATCCATTTCAAACAGTTATTGATGTTTATTAATGCAGATTATTTTTAGGGTCAGGAACTGTACCAAGTGGTTTCTATCTACTCTCCAGTCTTCTAAGTCTCCTTGCCATATCCAGCACCTAGAGACATTTCACCTTGTCCAATAGATTGAAATTCCACCCAGCATCCTGTTCCAATACAGTGATATGGTAACTTAGGTCTTCATGCCCCAGGGCTGCCTATCCATGTTATGTTGTTCCTGTCTAAAAGAGAAGATAACAAAACTCCCTGCTCAGAGGTCAATGCATATGTTTGTGCCACTGAGTTCCATTGACCAAATGTTCTCATTTAAGGTACAAAGTGGCCCCTCCTGACTTTATACTAAATGCTGGATTCATGGATTGGAAACAGCAGACAACAGTCTATTTACCCAGATATGATACAAAGGTGAATACATTATTCTCAGCGGTGCTTTTCAGCTGACAGTGATTCCAAACAATTTTACTCTGAATTTTTGCAGTGTTAACCCATCTGCAATTTTCTATGTAATGAATGAGAGGACTTTGAGAAGTTGAGTGAGCTCCAAATGGTTCCATGTGGTTGGACCATAGGATGAGCTTAAGGAAGTGGGAAGATGTGAGGCCAGGGGCAGGGATAAGGTCAGCATAAGTGAAGTTCTGAAGGGTTTATGGTCATAGTAGGAGTTCAGGCTGGATCCTGCAGGAAGTGGGAAACCATCACATAGTTTTAATAAGA
>JAQZBX010026106.1:0-10190 GCA_029593785.1 Cabassous unicinctus
GTCTCTTCCTCCCCCATTTTTGGGAAATGGAGCTCCCAACTCCAGCCGTGGAAGAGCTCCCTAAGTGGCTTGTACCGCAAGTGGAGGATGGGCACCGGCCTCCATGGTGTGGAGGGCTCTATTCACGAATCGTTTCTGCAGATGGGCAGTCTCCTCCTTCCATTCTTTCAAGGATGTTGCAGGATGCTCTTCTGGTCTCCTGGGGCCCCCAAACAGGTGCTTTAGATAGCTCTGGGTGATTACTAACTGCCCTGTATCACGAGCTGACTCTAGGAGCTCCTAGTCTGCCACCCTCTTGCTCGTTGTCTTGAATGTGTGTGTTTTTATGGAAAATCACCCCACCCATCCCACTCCCATTCTCATTGTAGATGCCAGTCTTCCTTTGGAAGGCAGAGAGTAACACGCACACATGCACATGTTGTTGCAGAAAACGCTATTCCAGTTTTTGCCAGAGGTGATTTGGGAGCCACAACCACAAAGAAGCAATTGGGAGGATTTGGTTTTTCGACCTGACAATGCTTTATCTTCACAGCACTGCAGGAGAGCCCAGTGACCACTTGGATGGCAGATGCACTTTCCCTGTAACTATTAATACCAGTCATTCTCCTCTCTACTGGGAAGAGAATGTAGTCCTCATAGCTACCCCAAGCCTCCCTTCCTGGTGATGGAAATTTCCATTATTGACGGGGAAACAGCAGGCTAATGGCACAGATGAATTGTAAATTTTGACAGCCCCGACAGGTAAATATTGGCTTTGCACAAACAAGTTTCTATAAATAACCTGTCTGCTGTAGAAACTCCACAGATGGCAGCAGGGCTGCCCAAGCGTTGATTTTCCCAGGGTGCTCGGTGCAGAAAAGCACAGCTGTCAGCTTAGCTGTTCCTGTTCCAAGCTCCGGCCGCCTCTGCTGTGCCTGCAGACTGTGTGTCCACGTCCCGTCCTCCTTTGGCAGGTAGAGGCAGGGATGGGTGGAGAGCATTCATTTCAGTAACATACCTCCAGTGCCTCTCATCCCAAGATTCCAAAGGTTTTTTAAAATTGTCCCTTCTTCAGGTTTTTTGGTAAAGTGGGAATTTGTCTGACTTGGGGATTTGTTGGCCTCTTTTGATTCAAGTTGGTCTTATTGAAAAGAGAATCAGGTGAAGGGAGGTATAGTCACTCTGCCTCTGAACCACAGGGCCATGTTGCTAAAAATAGTGCTTTCAAGGACTCTGGGGTAGACCGTGGGGCTTTTGTGCTCAAGCACACTGTGGATGCTGATCAGAGGAACATGTGCAGTGTAGAACCGTTCACATCAAGAGGGTCAACTCGCTGGGAAAGTTTGCCCAGCAGCCCTATCACTACGTCCAAGGAGCCAAAGGAAATATGATAAGCCACTGTTGGAAAAATATAGAGGCATTCTTATTTTTCAGATATTGGGCTGAAAGCCCATAAATGGAATATGCTGATTGAAGTGATGGAATTCTAAATGATCATTCTAGGGATGCCCAGAAAGCTTGGTGCTAAAGTAAATGCTCCATTATTGTGGCTGGGTCTATTTGTGTATGCCTATACCTCCCTCATGGTTATTTTCTGCTTCTGTGTATTTCTGTGGGCTCATTGATTTGGTGCATTTAATTGTAAGCCCCTTCAAACCCTTTTGGAAGTAGATAAGGTATAAATCATATAAGGTGAGCCAAAAGATTCTAGACAGTGCTTAAGTTAGCGATGGTAATCAAAGATTATTATTTATTCTCCAACTCCTCTACAAAGAATTTGAGAAAACATATGATAATAATAGACATTGTGCAATTAGACAATTCATAATAGCAAATTAGGAGGGAAAAAATGTTGTGGAGAACTGCAGTAGGAAATAACATATGCATAATGAAGCCATAATGGTGTCACATCCAAAGCAGCATGTCTGCTTTTTTCTTTAGCCTTATTCCAAGAGACTAGAACAAAGCTGCCAGAACTCGGCAATCATTGTCAAGTACATTTCCCAATATTCTATGATCAGGGTGAATTCAGGACCCTTTATTCCTACTCCTAGGCAACTAATGGCCATTGGCATAGACTCCTTTGCTTTTCAGGTGGGGTAACCTCCTGTAGTTATAATTCCACATTCAGAAGGAATATTGGTGCATTAGGGTTTTGGACTATTACTCCCAAGCCTTGTGTCCACATATAAGGACCTATGGTTGCAATAAGGACTGTGAGCTCTTCATGGGCAGGCCTATATTCAGTGTAGGGTGTTCCCAGGCACTTTATATAGTGCCTGGCATACAGCAGGCAGTAGATGAATATTTGTGGAATTGAGCATTGGTTATCAGAGAACCTGATTTCCACATTGTGGGGGGAAAACAGAAATTCTTCATAGGCTATATTACAGCTTGATATTCTATAGGATAGCCAAGGAAGATGTTGAGCATCGAAAATAATGAATTATCTTCCACTGGATCTACAGGAAGGATAGAAAATATTATACAGGAAAGTCCCAGTGGTATCATAAAAAGAGTATGGGCTTCAAACTCATACAGATGTCATGTGCACTCCTTCATGTGAGCTGTTGGACCTTGGTCATGCTATTGAGTATCTTTGAGCCTTAGTGACTTCATTTTTAAAATATAGATAGTAATCATCTAACTCTCAGGCCTGTCATTTCCAAGAGGCAGTATAATATCGCTGTGAAAAGCAGGCACTCTGGAAGCACACTGCCTAGGTTCATTTCCCTGCTCTATTTCCTAGCTGAGTGATCTTTAGCAGATTACTTAACCTTTCTGTGCCCAAGTTTCCTCGTTTTTAAAGTGGAGATAAGAAGGGCACTTCTGCTTTGGGTTGCTGTGAGGAGTGAATTGTTAATATGTGCAGGGTACTTAGCACACTGCAGCGTATAAGTGCTCCCTCAGTGTTTATAATAATATTGAATGGCACTGGACAGAGATCTCCCTGCCTTTGGCATTCTCTTCCTCCCTTTCTCACTCTCACCATCTCCCTCTGCTTTTCTGAATAGTTTCTTGATCATTTTATTAATTGTGAAACCAAGTGCATTGCTGACATTTTGAGGGCTCGTCTTCAGAAAAGATTGCACAGCTCTTGTCTAATACACATCGCCTCACTAAGAGGAGACCCCTTGTCAGCTTCCACACAGAGCCAGGAAGGAAGACTCAAGGTCTCAGGAGAGCGAGAGGGGTGAATGTTATTGTGCAGAGCTAGATTTAAGATTTTGTGCCTTTTTGTGTATGTGATTATGAAAACATGTTCTTTTATTGGGGGAAAAAATACAAAGTGTTCTGAAAAATAGAGGAACGTGCATGTTTATTGAATAAGGGGTAATTGAAATTTTTGGAGGCAAATACTACACTTCAGTTGTTCAAGACTTTAGATAAATACTCCATTCATTCATTCAAACTTTGTTATGTAGCTATTATCTACTGGCTCCTATGGCAGATTCTGGGGATAGATATAGGCACAAAACTGTCCTTGATCCTCAAAACTCCATTGAAATGGGCAATTTCAATGAATTAGATTTGATGACATAAACAATTGAACAAAGATCTGTTCACAAATGAAAGTCCAAAATATCAACTGGAAGAGCATATGCCAGGGATGGCAATTTGTCTTGTGTTGGTACCAGTGCAGTATTCTAGCTCGGGCAGAGCTGAACAGAGACTGTGGGAAGGAGAAGACTAACTTTATACAAACACCTAAGTTACTTTGTAATGCTTAAAAAATAGGGGGAAAAAGTAAACAAAAAATGCTGTTGACAATCGAAAGAGTATACAACCACAGTAAATAAGTGATGACAAATGCGTACAATGAAAGGACTTTGGTGAATTCGTTTCATTCACATTTGCCTGTTAATCTTCTTCTAACCACTCTAGGTGGTCAGTGGTGGAACAGATAGGAAACTGAGTCTCAAAGAGAATAAGAGATATCACTTGTAGGGAGCACATCTAAGATTGAAATCCAAGTTCCTCCAGCACCTGCCATCTGTGTCACAGAGCACTGTCCTCACACCAACCCACTGCTACCATAATCTGAAGGTGGCTGATCATGACAATTTATCCTTGTACGAGAACTCCTGGAGCTCATGGTAGCAGGCTGTAATGACTGCCTTTTTCCTTCTGGTTTCTCAGGCATCCTTTCACCTCCTTCCTGAGAGCATTATATAAGTTACTATAAGAAGTCTTGGCCCTCCTGTACATGTATTTCTTTTCTCAGAAAAGTAGTTCATCATATGTGTAGTTTTTTTCACTTACAAAATTTCCTGGGTGGAGCAGTATGTTTCCTCAGTATCATGCGTGTGTGACCACGTATGAGTTCATGCTATAATTCCTTCAAGCTAAAACACAGCTAACCCATCATTAAAGTAAGCACTTCCTTTGGGAAAAAGGAAGTTCTATTCCATTTATCCAGATTTACTCCTCATGGTGTAAATCTATTGTTTCATGTAACCAGACAATCCGTGGTCTACACCAAAGAAAATGTCCTCTCTATTTCCTTTCTGGAATCTCCATCCCATGCCACAAGCTTCCTCAGAGGGTGACGACACTCACCTGTCTCCTGAGACAAAGAAAACACTGCTTTTGAGCCTGAAAACGATTTGAGGGTTGTCACTTGTAATTACTTCATGTTTCTATTTTGAGGGCTGTTGACTGATGCTCCAGTAAAATCATTTTGTTTCTTCCAGATATAGCTGAAGGGCCTGGGAAGTAACAGGCAGCTGCACTTCCTTCTAGAAGAGGAAAGATTTTTCTAGATGTGGCAGAAGGACAGGGGCTACTTAGTGAGGTGGGGCTCAGTGAACTCTGTTCATCTTTGGTCATTGTCCATCAGCCTGTGAACTGGGTATGTGAAGATATGGGTATCCAGCCTAACAGTGGAGTCCTTTGGGCTGTTGTACCTTTAAAAATATGTGTATCTATGTATCTATTGATGAGATGATGACTGTAAGCTCCACTGGCTTTACGTTAATTATAGATTACTCCCTGGAATCTCCCAGCACTAGACTAAGGTGTTGCTAGGTTCCCAGCACTATTTGTGAATTCAGGGAAACCGAGGTGGAGTGGCCAGAAAGGCCTAGGAAACAGAAACAAAGTCCTTCCACCTCTCAGGTGTGTAATCATAGGCCAATTGGTTTGCCACTCCGAGCTTCAGTTTTCTTTGTTAAAAGGAGAGGAATAGGGACCACCCCACAGGATTGTTGTGAGAGGACATATAAGGGTGTTGTGTATAGTATAAGCAGTGTCTTCTGAATGGAGAAGATTAGTTAAATCCTTTGGAAGTGTGTGCTTTGATCATGTGCTCAGGAGTGATCACAAGGTCAGAAGCCAGAGACCTTCCTTCCTTCCAAGATTTCTGCATTACATGAATGGCTTCAGGTTCAGCATCTATTCAAATGACACTTTGACAATGGCATGCCAGTTGCTCAAAGCAACAATTTCCAAAGGTGAACTGGAAAGCTATTAGGTGTTATGCTAAGAGATAAAAGGTCTTGCATGATCAAATATATTTGTGATATCCTAGATGAATAGAATTAACTCAATATGCATGGTGAACCTCCAAGAGGGATATATAATAAATGGAATTTCACAAAACTTTCCATCATGGAAACTTTCTTCTCCCCCTTCTCCTCATCTTCCTTACCCCACCTAGCATCTCTTGGAACTAATACAATGCAGAGAATACTCTGAGAAATGCTGATCTCAGGAATTCTAAAGTGACTACCCTCACTTCCTGGCCATCTATCTAGCAGAAAGCCAACATGTCATAGAAAATGCCAAATACTATATACAGTGCAAATATACGACTTCTGAATATACTATAGAGTAAATGCAAGTGATTGGAGCAGTAGGCGCCAATTGAGTCACCTTCTCTAAAACCAATGTGGATAAGAAGAAGGGGAACTTACCCAAGAATGTGCTGCATAATTGGAAACTATCTTGGAATTGAGTTTTCATCAGTTAAGTATATTTCATAAAACACATGGCTGGGGAGCAGATGTGGCTCAAGCAGTTGAGCACCTGCCTCCCACATGGGAGGTCCCGGGTTTGGTTCCCAGTGCCTCCTAAAGAAAAAAACAGACAGACAACAAGCAAACAATGAGCAAAAAATAATGAGCAAACAATGAGGGGAAAGGAAAAAAAAATGAGCAAAAATAGATGAAGGAGCCATCTTGGGGAGGGGAGGAGGAACACATGGCTGAGGGCCAATGCCTCCTCCCTAATGAAGCTGCTCCAGGTTCCCCAGCAAGAAGTGTCTTCTTTCTTCCACCCCTATCACACACTTTATCTGCACCTCTCTTGTGCATTTATAATTTTCCACTTCACACAGAGCTAATTGTGTACATAGCTTACCTCCCCTATTGATGAAGGAACTTCTCTTGTAGAGTGCTTCTTAGGGTCCCACAAAGCCTAGTAGAGAGCTTGCATGAGCTAGACACTTGCATTGTTGTCTTGGTGAAACAGTTTCTCATATTTCCCTACAATTATTTGTTTATTCTTATTATTTATTAGCTAATATTTATTGAGCATTTACTAAGTGCTAGGAACTTTGCGGTCATTATTTTATTTAATATTCCTGACAAAATGCTGAATAAATACTTGCCCCCTCCTCTATTTACAAATAAACTAAGGCATTAAGATGTTTAGAGGTAACTTGCCCAGTATTGAAACTAGCATTCCAAACTCAGGCTGTCTCTCACCCAAGCCTGTACTCCATATTCCTACATATTACCCTCTTAGGGGCTAAGGAATACCCAAATACCCAAATACTCTATTCTTCTGTAAGGCCCACTGAAGAGGAAATTACCCCCAGAAGAGAAAGTCTTGTAGGCATGTAGCCAGTTGCTTTTCCACATACCGTTTGAATATGGAAGGCTGTCCTTCGGCTGTTCTTTCTGAGGTTGCTTTCACCAGATGTGCCCTGCTGTGACTGTTAGCACTTGTTAGGCTTGGGTTAATTGTGAATTTAGGCAGGGTTCTCATTTACAAAAGTCCCCCAGAGAGAACAGCCTCAGAACTGGGAGATGGTTGTGTGCTTGCTCTCCACTTGCCCAGCTGCTAATGGGGGTTAGGAGGATGCCAACAGCATATGCCACTCCAGCTTCTTCTCATTTACAAAGTCTTAATGGTTTCCGCACCGGAAATTCAGCCTATCGCCCCCTGTGGAGGGAGGAAATCCAACCAATGTTTACTGGGCACGTGCCACGTGTAAGGATGGGGTGGAACTGTGAGCTCATTCACACTGGTTTTGATTCCCCTTCCTTGTTTGCTTTGGTAGGGAACACAGCATGACGAAATGCACAAAACAGGGGGTTTGCATTCTCATTTGGGGTCAAATGCCTCTTCGCAGGTACTGTGGGCTAGCCACTTGGGCTCTCTGGCCCCAAGTCTCTTCACCAGTAAAAGCAGGGGGGATGAGCTGCGGCACTTCCTGCGCTCTCCTTCTCGGTCTGACTTTCCAAGAGTGGGTGCACCTCCCCAGGGAAAGGGTTTAGCTGCAATCTGAATGGCGTGGGGACTCTTGTATGCATGTTGAAAGGTACAGAACTGCTACCGTGTCTTATTCGCCATGTCACCTCTGAAAACACTCAGGAAGCACAGTTCTTGGAAAGTGAATAGTCAAACAGAAAGCAGAGCTGGATTGTAGAGTTTTACCTGTAGAAGGTGAACCGTGCATGTCCTGCAGGTAAGAACCTTTCTATGTGTAGTCGGGCCCTCAGCCTGACTGAGTAGGTCTTGGGGACGGTTCCAGGCCTCTGTCTTCTGTAAGTGGCCAAGTCTTTGGCCTAGATATGATGTGGCCAGGCAGATGTGTCTCTGAGACATTTGGTAAAATACTCCTTTTCCTGGATTCAGGAAATCAGCAAAGCCCTTTCAGAGATTGTGTCTAAATGCATAATAAGATCCAAAAGATGATTTATGAATCCTTTTCTATTTTTTAAAAGCCTTAAAAAAGTATACAAGTAAACACATGCATTTTCTTTAAATTAGCAATGGCTATGATATTTGGCATCACTAGAATATTTCAAAATGAGTATCAGTGAACAAAGCAGACGACCATCCTTTTCCTCATGTGACTTACATTCTAGTGGCCATGAATGACAACTGAGGTCGAAAAATGGCATTTCCCCATCCAAAAACGCAGCATCTAAAAAGAAGCAACTATAGTAAAAATCTTTTACCCCAGGCAGCTTGAGCTGATTGCTGATTAATTAATTGAAAAGTCTGTGAAAATGGTAATTCATAACTTGGTATATGCACACCTTAAATATTTTATTTTATCTTAAAACATATAAATGCATATTGATGCACCAATTTTTTTGTGTAGGACCAAAACATTTTCTTAGGTTTGTTTATAGGGATTTCTTATTATCATTCTTAGATAAGCCATGTTTAAAAGGCATCATGTGTGATTTCCAGTTTCTGTTTCCTAAAAGTAGAATGAGATCTTGAAGACACTTGGGAAATGTATTAGTCAGCCAAAGGGGTGCTAATGCAAAATACCAGAAAATGGTTGGTCTTTATAAAGGGTATTTATTTGGGGTAAAAGTTCACAGTTACCAGGCCATAAAGCTTAAGTTTCTTCCCTTACCAAAGTCCATTGCCACGTGTCGGAGCAAGATAGCTGCCGACGTTTGCCAGGGTTCAGGCTTCTTGGGTTCCTCTCTTTCCGGGGCTGCATTTCTCTCCAGGCTCAGTGCCTGTTTCCTCCACAAGGTCAGCTGTAGACTATGAGGCTCTCTAGGCTTTGCTTCTCTCCACAAGGCCAGCTGTAAACTCTCAGACAAAAGGCTTGTCTCTATCCCGGGGCCTTCTTTCTTTCCTCATGACCAAGCTCCTCCATCTGCTCGCCTTCCCGGGCTCCAGCATCAAAACTCCAACTTCAAAACTGCTGCAACTCTGTTCTTTCGTTGCCTTTTATATTTTATTCTCCACCCACCAAGGGGTGGGACTCAACACCCTACTGACATGGCCCAGTCAATGCCCTAATCATAACTTAATCATGCCCAGATGAACAGATCAGTTGACAAGCATAATCCAATATATATTTTTGGAATTCATAATTACATCAAATTGCCCAAAAGCTACAGGAAGCAATCTAAGTACAGAATCTTCCAGACTTTTACAAATGACCCACCCATACCTCATTTGCTAAGAGATGTGGTTTTGTTTGCTCAACTTGCTTTTACCCAGTCTTTGAAAGCATTCAATTGAGAGCTCTTTCTTTTCATCCTCATGTTTCATCAGTTTGCATAATATGCAACCAAATTACATAATTAAAATAACAAGTATAACTGGCATAAACAGGTTTGGAAACAGAAGCTCCTAAATCTCACAGTTCCACAGGTGGAAGCAGAACTGCAGGGGCAAACCAGGGACTGGATTGATTAGCTTTGGGGTATTAGCATGGGCATCAGCCCATAAATTTTACAGAAAGAATGGGGAATGTTTCTTAACCTGCCAAGTTATGCAGCAGTCAGTTAAGAGACCTCCTACTGCACTCTTGCATGTGGCCATAAGCTCCTGTTAATTGCATCCCTCAGGATACAGTTTCTCAGGCTGAGTGCTGTGGAACCCTGGGCGTTCCACAGGGAGTCTCAGAGATCACAAGAGAGATTGGCAGCAAGTCTGAGCTCCCTCAACTCTAGGAGCTCCACTTTTATCTGGTTTTATATATTTGACTTCTGAATTTTAATGTCATTTAAAAAATTAAGTGGGAGCAGATATGGCTTGTATTAGTCAGCCAAAGGGATGCTGATGCAAAATGCCAGAAGTTTATTGGCTTTTATAAAGGGTATTTATTTGGGGTAGAAGCTTACAGTTACCAGGCCATAAAGCATGTTGCTTCCCTCACCAAAGTCTGTTGCCTCGTGTTGGAGCACGATGGCTGCCAACGTTCAGCCTTCCTCTTCCTCTTAAGGCTCTGTGGTCCCAGCTTCTTCCAATATCAGCTGTAGGTCATCAGGCTTTCTAGGCCTGATGTCTCTCTCCCTGGGGCTTGATTCTCTCTGAGCTCAGGCTTGCTTCTCTCCACAAAGTCAGCTGTAGACTATCAGGTGAATAGCTCTTTCCCAGGCCTCTGCCGTGTCCGTGGAGCTGTCTCTATTCCTCTATGTTTTTCTCTTGTGTGTTTACTTCCTGGGCTCCAGCTAAAAAGCTCTCACTCTCTTCTCTGCCGTGTAGTTTTCTCTGTGAGTCCCCGT
>JAQZBX010026106.1:10290-29244 GCA_029593785.1 Cabassous unicinctus
TCTAATCCCCAGCCCTGGTACCTCAAAAAAAAATAAAATAAAATAAATTGAGCAGAGAAAGTTCTTCTCTTTTAATAAGGGATATCATGGATATTGGGATGATTTGGGAGAAGAAATTTTAGTCCTTTGGCAACCTGGCACAAGCTACCATAGATTAAAGACGTGTGATAACAGTATTAAATATTTACCAAAAAAACCCAGGTGATTTAAAAATCTGGCTTTCCACTTGATTTCTTTCCACTAAGTGACTGTTTCGAAGCAAATGCTAAGGATTTTTTGAATCTTGCTGTTTTCAATGTTTCAATGGCCCCCACACCCTCAATCCCTATTATAAATGTCTCCCAATATTTGCCAGAGACAACCCTGTGCTTGATTAAAACTGAAATAAAGCACCTGAGAGAACCACCTAATTGAGGTGAGGCAGTGTGGCCCAGAAAGAAGCTACAGTAAAAGGAACTATGATGTTTTAAGTGTTTGCTTTGTTCTTAGTCCTGTGCTAAGCACAGCACATGCTTTCTTTTTTTAAAAGAAAAATCTGTATCACTTCTTATGCTTTCATTTAGAAGTACTAGAGGAAGCGGGTGTGGCTCAATGGATAGAGCTCCCGTTTACCATATGGGAGGCCCCGGGTTCGCCTCCCGGGGCCTCCTTGTGAGGGCAGGCCGGCCGGCCCGCGCGGCGGCGTGGGCTGATGCAGCAAGACCTCACAGCAGGAAGCGAGTGTGGCTCAATTGATAGAGCCCCCGTTTACCATGCGGGAGGCCCCGGGTTCGCTTCCCGGGGCCTCCTTGTGAGACCAGGCTGGCCCGTGCGGCGCGGTGGGCTGATGCAGCAGGACCTCACAGCAAGGGGGAGATAAGCAGACATGGAAGAAACACACAGCGAATGGACACAGTGAAGCACAAGCAGCAAGGGGGGGGGATAAATAAATAAATAAATAAATAAATCTTTAAAAAAAAATAGAAGTACTAGAAAACTTAACTTTAATTGTCTTTAGCAAGAAGGAGATGTATCGGCTCACATGACAAGAAGCCACAAATAAAGCAGGCTTCAGGGCTGGCTTCCTCCAGGCTCCAGCTCCGTTTCTCTGCGATCCCCTGGCTCTTCCCTCCTCTGTGTGGCAGCTGTACTGCCCAGCTGCTAGTAAGGTGGCTGCAGCAGTGCTGGACCCAACATTTGCATACCACAAAACACTGTGAAAGAGGCAGGGGGTCACTCTAGGACATGAGCCCAGAAGGAGCAATATTGATAAAAGCACACAGCCAACCCTCCTCGTGTCTCCTCGTGCATACATCCATTTCTGAACCAAATACTGTCAAAGAAAAAGGGGTTACACTCAGATCATTCAGGTCTATTTCTGGAGGTAGAGCATGGGGACAGCATCTATCAAGCTCAAGGTCTACCAGAGGATGGATGGAAACCTGAATAAATGTAGGATTTCCTTAGAAAGGAGGAGATAATCACATCAGCAACCAACAATGTCCACCATAGCGTGCTCGTTGTACAGATGAAATAGCTAATATTTAGGGAGGTTAGTCACTTTCCAAAATCACACAACCAGTGAGTGTCAAACACTCAAGACCAAATGTCTTTGACTTTTTCTTATATAGCATGCTTTCACCAATTCTCTTACTGAAGAAGCTAACCACTACTAGGCTTTTGGGAGTAGTTACATAATTTCAACTTCTTGGAAAATTGGTCTTCAAACCTTTGTTTGTGTACCTTCTATAATAGGAGCATCAACAGCCTCATAATGTGATGTGCCTCTTTGAGTGAAAAATGCTGTTGTGGTGTCATGGAGTATTGAGAGAGAGTTAGGGGAGAGCCCATGCTGGGAGGTTTTCCCACTGGAATAGACAGGATCAGTAAAGCCACTGAATTGTTAGTTTCCCTTTTGGGTTCCAATGTACTTTGATCAAGGAAGCAGGTAGGCTGAGTCCAGAGTTACAGCAACAAGAGTTCCCCCACCCCAACACTTTGTAATTAAGCCAGTTGGTTACTTTTTTAGATAAGACAGAATAATACCCAAATAACCTTTCAGACAAATTTTGCTTTGGTGGAGACCATGGTGGTGGTAATTATGGGTGGCCAGTAACAAGAAATCTGAAATGGAAGCACTTAAACTCTCATGCCTGGCATCTCACTCAAATGATGAGAAATAAGGAACAAGTTTCCTCATGTGCAGCCTTTGGGAACACCCTGGGTCATTGGCACTGACCTTAGCTGAACTGCTGCGACTCTTTGTCTTTAGAATTTCTCTGGCCCTTGGCTATTTGAAGCTTTTTCTAGTGCTGCCAGAGGTGAGGTGCCAACTCTCAAAGTTTTTCAAGGACGTTCCCTTTTGTGAACATCTGACATTTTGTCAAGGAGAAAAACTATTTTGCCTCTTATTAACCTTCATGCTAATTTTTCTTTGTTCTTATCCTAATCATCCAAAGCACATGTTTTCATTTCCATTTCAATTCATTTCAATTACTTGCATCCAAAGCAGAAACAATCCCAATATAACTAACTTTTTATAATGCCCCAAAGTAAACAGCTCTTAGCCTTGTCTATCCATGCCTGAAGGTTCTGTTTTCCCTTGGAGGAGACTCCCACCAGGTTTGGTTTCAGAGTCAGTGTGTAGAGGGAGAGTGGATAAAGTGTGGATGCTACTGAGCCCTTGCCCTTCCCTACCAGCAACATTTCTGAAGTAAATGCAGATGTCATCAGCCCTCACCTCATTTTTCTAGATGTGCTCCTCACACCGTTTTCACTCCTGACCCACTTGTGAAAGTATTTCAGCAGCCTTAGTCCCATTGTCATAGTTGGAGGGTAGTCTGAACTAAATTTGCAGACAATAAGCCTCATTTTCATTGTGGATTGTCATCTGTGTTGCCCCCAGTCCTCCACCTTCCTGCCCTGGTCATGTTGACCCAATCTCTATAAAACCTTACTTGCCCTGTCTGGTGCTCCAAATTTCCTCTAGAACTAAGAACCCTGCCCTCAAGTCTAACACTTGGCTTCAACTCCCCGAGGGCTCTGCCCAACTCCTGAAGCCCCTCAAAGCTGCTGGGGTCTTTCCAAAAGAACCTAGAGCCACATATTTCAAACCTTTCCACAGGCAAGCTCTTTCTTCAGGAAAAACAGGGTTTAGGGGAAACTCAGTAAGTAATACAGATAAAAGAGTTTTCTCATTCAGGTGGGAGTGGGGAGCTTGATGTCCTGCTTCTTGGCTCTCCATGGGGAGCCTAGCAGCCTCTCTTCAGAATCACTGTATTTCTTTTGAACACAGCACCTAAAATCACAGACCTGAAACCACAAAGCCATTGCCATCTATCTTGGAATCTCACCTGGGCTTGTCTTCTCCTCTCCACCTCCACCCGGTCTGCTCAGCCGTTGGAGGCCCCAACCCTCCCTAAGTTTGTTGTGTGTCTGGAAGAATCCCATTGGGTGACCTTTCTTCCTACAGAGGAAGCAGAAGATAATTGCTTTTATCCTATCAACTGGCCCTGGATTTCTCTCCTCCCACCCGAGGGCTTGAGTTTGTCAAGATCCTGGGTCACCCCATTCTAAGAGAGTATTTCACATGGAGCTTTTAAAACGTAGGTGGATAGGCAAGCTTGGGTCACTGCTTCTATTACAATTGTGATTTCACAGCTCATTTCACACCTTGGAGGTTTGGCCAAAGCTATGATTCATCTTGCCACCCACCCCCACCCCTAAGGTCCAAGAGAAGAGCACAGACTTAGAGCCCTCCCAGATCTCCAACTAGGAAATGACCTGGTCTTGGGCCAAATGGATACGTGTTCTTGAAAATGCCACAGTCGTGCTCTGCTTCTGGGAACTTTTAGCAATAGAAAGTTTGTGGCATTATTAAAAGTCATAGCTAAGCAAGCTTTGAATACAGTCAATCTGAGCTTGTAGCCTGGAGTTCCATAGTGTCTTCTCAAGTAGAGGTGAACGGCATAAACTGTATTTCCTAGCCCCAGATGCTCTGAGCTGCTTGGAAGCAGGGATTAGTCAAACCAGGTGACTCTCTATCACCCACAGAGGCTCCCACAGAGTGAGCTGCAGGCATTTCCCATTCATCTGTAATGTCAACAAACATTTACAGATGTTGGTTCTGGGCACTCAGCGATGAAGAGTGCATGAAAGGGTGTTGGCAGGCTGGAGAGTTATGAGGCTCTCCTCTTAGAAACATCCCAGAGGTGACTGTATGTTAGAGACAGAGAAAGAAGAATGAAATCAGCTCTTGGCTTGGCCCTCTGTCTCTCCCTCTGGATCTCCCTAGGCTTCTCTTTCTTCAGTGAATAGAAACATATATCCCTTAGAACCATCCAGCTTTGTTTCACTTATTATTTCCTTAGCAGTCTCTTCCACTTACTCACCTCCACCCTTTTCTAAATTACAAAGACTTTCAGTATTTTTATGCAGGTATTTTAAGATTTCCCAGTGGGAAGTAGATAGAACCCAGAATCCGTCAATCCTAACAAACATTTTCTGTCCATCCACAAAACACTTATTAGCTAGTCCTTGAATTGATTTTCAGTTCTTTCTCCCAATTAATCAGGGAGTTCCTTGAGGGAGGAAAAGAAGGAAACGAATACTTATCATGATCATGGAGGTTCAGAGAACCAAGTACTGTGTGGGAACTCTCTGGGGTTGCGGACAGGAGCCATGTCTTCTTAAACTGTGTTTAATAGTTGCCTGCTACATAGCAAGCCCACAACAAATGGCTCTATGAGTGAATGAATGAGGTTAACCCTCTAAAGAACAGGTCATCTTACGTCTCAGCACATTTACCACCCAGTCCTATGTAAATTCTCTCATGTAGAGTATCTGGTAATCTGAAACAATACCTTGTATTATGCAGAGCTTTCTGATTTCCATACACACCCTCAGAGAGACACATATACTCCTAAGTCCCTAGCACATAAAATTTGCTTAATTAATGGTTGATACAAACAGATGGCCATTAAAAGATCTCTGTGATACAGGTCACACCATTTTCCTTTTCGTGGAAGTAACCTGTGTGGGCCCAAGGTCACACAGCTAAAGATTTTGTGTTCCTGTGACAGGTTTGTACTTTAATCCTACAACAATTCTGCAGAGTCTATATTAGTGTCTTGATTTGCGAGATTATGAAACTGAGGCCTCAAGAATAAGTGAATTTTATTTAAGGTCACAAGTTCTTCATGACAGAGTCCTCCTCCTGTATCTCCCATAACAGCTCAAGCAGCTAATACTTGTCCTAAAGATTGACCTTCCAGGATGAATCCAAAAAGCTATCTTAGCTATTCTAAAGGAAGCACTTTTTTTCCCAAATTTATGCCCATCTTTTCCACTAAGGGATGGTGCTCAATAGCATCATAGTGGCCAAAATTTCCATCTTATTCACCTCTGAATTATTGAAGGCCAAATGCCTCAACTATCAAATTAATGGATCCAGTGCAATAAGAAAGCCAGAAACTCAGTTCCATTCCGACCCCTTTCAGTGACTAATATGGTGGAGGTGGAGGTAGCGAGAAAGAGACTAAAGGTGCCCCTAGTCCCAGCTCACATGGGAAGCTGTTTGAAAAGGCCCACGGAATTTTTCAGCACGCCCTCATTGTGCAGAAGGGGAGGAAACATGCTTTTCCTACCACAGAGAACATTCTCTAATCTTTTTTTTTTTTTGCACTTGTCTGATTGGAAAACAGCTGAAATTGCAAATACGACATAGGGAATGATGGACTTCTTCATTGAAAGAGGAAAGCAGAATCAAGTATATTTAAAAAATCAGTGAGGTGTTTCTAAAAACACCACATTAAAAAACGATGTACCTGTGCGTACTCTGTGGAAGAGGATTTTATCTTGTCTGGGGGCGGGTGGGGGGGCGTTAATTACGGCTGCTCTGGTGGGGAGCAGTGCCCCCAGAGCTCAGGATTGAGTATTAGAGCACAGCGTGCGGCTTGGGAGGTTTCCCACTAAATGCAACTCAGCAGATTAAAGGCATAAGTAACTTTAATGACAGCCTAAGAGAAATGAACCTTCAAAGGTTAGGAAATTTTAGCTCTAACTTGGGGTACTTGCACAGAGGTAGGCTTTCAACTCCTTTCATCTTAAAAAGGCACATTCTCAAATCTTACAGTAGACGCATGTGGAATAAAATTCACTGAGTCAGTAATTTGGAAACAAGGTTAAACTTTTCAATTTCTTAACATTGTCCTGCTGTTGATATTATTAACATAACTTTCTTGGGCCCAAACTAACCGCCTTACAATTTCTAGGCATACCCAGAATATGTCACCCCCTCCCTGGTCAGGGACAGCTGGCCCAGTGGGCTGGGGAATCCTGCACCAGGGTAGTCAACTCAGTTGAATTATACATAATAGTCAGTGGCTGTTCAGTGACTAGATGTGTTTCCCACCTCTCTGTGCTTTGGGTAGACCAGTTCTCCTCATGGCAGGGGTTCTACCTAATGAGCAACATAATCCCCAAACATAATTGAGGCCCTAGTGGAGATGCATTATTTCATTAGGCCACTTAGACCTCATGGAGCAGCAGAGTATTCATTTAATCAATTGCTCCCAAAGGGGTGTGCCAGGCTGATGAACCTCCTTACTTCCACTTTAGGAGTAACTCATTGACCAGACGAGCTCTGGCCCACATCCAGGCGACTCACTCAGGAGTGGCGTTTTTAAGTGCATTTAAAAGCCAGAGCAATGGCTGTGGCCATCACAGACTTTAATATTTAATATTTCAATGCACCTCACCAGCTACTTTCCTAATGTTCCATTGCAATGACTCTAACATACACCCTCTTTTAAATGCATTGATTGACAGAGCCATTCATTGTGTATTCCTTCACCAACTATTGAGCAAGTGCATAGTATATGATCAAGCACTGTTATAGGGGTTGAATACAGTGTGAGCAAAACAAAAATTTCTGCCCTTATTGCATTACCTCCTAGTGAGGTAGACACAAATAAATATGTATAGCATGTTTGATGATAAGTGATAGGGAGAAAGATGAAGCAGGAAATATGATGGAGAGGTGGCCAGGGGCATTCTCACTGAGTCAATGTCATTTGATTGGGTGTCTCAAGGAGCCAAGAGACTGAGCCATGAGAACTGGGGGAAGGCGTTTCAAACAGAGGGAGCTGCTAATGAAGGAAAATAGTAAGGCATTGCTCACATGTGGGTGACATGAGATACTGGCAACCAGGAGAGGAAGCATCCGAGTAAAGACTCAGATCAGTCTGAGCACATTCTCCATCATCGGAGTCAAAAGGAGATTTTGATTGATGGTGAGACACAAATCAACGGAGTTATGGATGACCTGTTGGGTGACGAGAAGAGAGGAAGCTTGAGCAGAAAGTGTCAGCTCGATAGTCAGTCCCTGAAAGATTGCACGGCATAGCAGTGCCAGCTATTTGGAAGGCTGAGGTGGGATGATGGAGAGCACATTTCCTCCCCAGGATTTGGCCTGTAGCTTGGGCAGGCCCTTGTTGCATGGGATGTTGTTGCCCTGGTGCTTTGGGCCTTGGCTTGCAAGCCCTTGGCCTCATCACAAGTGTGGCAAACAGTTCTTCTCTCATGCCCTAGCCTGAATTTATAGCTTGTTGGAAATTTAAAAGTCGAGTGGTAGCTACAAAATCTAAGTGACTCTGTCAGAAGCCGACCATGAGAAGCTGGATCACACTGAACACAGGGCTGGAGAAACCCTTAAGGGTGCTTAATAAAGGTTTGGGGGTAGGGGGGAGGGGTGATGCTGAAGGTCATGGTATATTTGCCCAGTAAGAGATAGTTATATGAGAGTTTGAATTCCAACCGAGAATGAGAAATTTCCTATCTAATGCCTTGAAATGCATTCAAACAGAAAACTCAGATTTGGGAAGTGGAAGGTTCAACAGGGGAGAGTGAACTTTGGGAATTAGGAGAAGATGGCAGCACCTACTTGTTCATCCACGTGGGTGAAGAGTCAGTGCAGTATGCTGGTAGTCTGACCAGCCTCTAGGCATGGGGCAGGGAGCCAGGCAGGACTCTGCATCCCAGTCTGCAGCTGGGCAGGCTGAGCTAAGCCCTAGGAGGCAGGAATAAAGGGCGTGGGCAGGCTTTGGTGTCTCATGCACCCTGTGTTTGGTTTCCAGGTCTGCCACTTACTAGCCCTGTGACCTTGAGTAAAACTCTTCTCCCAACCACCCTGTGTTCATAATGTGGCGATAACGTCTCCACCCTCAGGGCATTTAGCTCAGGGGCAGGCCACAGAAAACATTCTGTAGGTGATGGTGTCCCAGGCATAGCTAGGCTGCTGCCTACAGCTCTGTCTGTGGCCTGCTGCCCACAGCCAAGTGCACGCACACTGCGTGGCTCTGGAGGTAGCGGGCATCACACTTTGGTGCATTTCTTACCATTCAGAAAAACTACCTTTCACACTAAGCCTAGCACAGAATAGGCCCTAGTTCCTCGGCAGCGGTTCTCTGATTCCCTAGAGCATCTTTGAACAGAACCAGCATTGCTATTTAGAGTCTGGACTAGGGAGGAAGATGGGAGCTGCCTGACCCACCCTTTGGAGGTGGTTTTATTAACCGGGCAGTAAGAACCGAGCAGGACCTGAAGTAGGTGCCGGCATTATTTCTTTGTTGCTGGGTGTCACTGCCCCTGCTGCATTTCTCATCAGTGCTTCCTGGATAGAGATTAAAAAACGATGGCATAATATACTGTTCTTATGAGAGACTCGACATTTTGAGTATAGAATGCAGTTTGTGTGTTGCTGAGGCAGTTTTAATTGCCTTCTGCACACCTGATTTACAAATGGTTCTTTTGAACTGGTTACACCAAATGATTTACTTAAAGCCCTATTGATTGGATGGGGAAGGGTAAGAATTGCTGTCAAAATCCTGTTGAGTCTACAAGAAAGGAGGTAGAAGAAGCCTCAGAATGTCTTAAAATAATCCTATTTTTGGATAGAAGTGCAGGTGGCGAGAGACAGCCATCTTACCATTTTCTGGGGCAGAGTTAAAATGTATTTATGAATCCTGCAGTTAATCCTAAAGCCTCACTTGAATCAAAGGAGCTTATCTTCTTGGTTAACAAGTAGCCAAAAATGAAACTTTTGAAGTGTCTCCTCCCACATTTGCCTTTTGAGATTTTCAGAGATTTGCTGATACAGGAGGAAAATGATACAAAGTGCAAAGAGATGCGAATTGGGTTTCTGAATAATCAAAAGGTTACTGGCATGAGTTAATAAGGTTGATTCCAAGTCTGGCTTCCCAGAAGGGTGGAGGAAACAATCACCTATTTTCTCCAATTTGAACCCCCAAATCTCTCCCTATGAAATGACAATCTTTCAAAGTAATCAGTTTCATTAAAAATGCCAATAACCCTTGGACCACTGTCAATCATTCATACTCTAGTGCGAACTAGTTCCTTCAAGTCTGGTTCTTAGAGTTCTGCTAAATGTCTGGGGGGATAGGGATATATGTTTTAAAATAATGATTAAAAAAATCACAAAACACCTTGGTACTGTCTCCCAAGGGTAGGACTGGTTGTTACGCCACAGTGGGGAGTTCTCAATTCTGGGTTCACTTGTATATTATAAGCTTTCAACTCTGCTACTTCAGCCAGAGAAACCCATCACCTCACTAAGATATACTGGGGAATGACTGGATGCTCACAAACATAGGTTTTGTCATCCAATAAATATGTTTCCCTGTGGTGTTTTTTTTTTTTTTTTTAAATTAGAGCAGTTGTAGGTTTACAGAAAAATCATGCCAATTGTAGAGTTCCTTTCTCACAAAACAGGTTTCCCTATTAAAATTTTGCAATCGTGTGTTAATTTTGATACGATTGGTGAAATAATGTTATTACAATTATATTAACTTTAGCCAACTGTTTACATTAGAGTTCACTCTTTTTGTTGTACAACTCTATGCATGTGTGTGTGTATGTTTTTCCCAAGACAGTGCAAATAGGAATTTAAACATAACAGTTTGGGAACACTGAAGGACAGGCGTCTGAGCTTCAGACATTAGCATGTGGACTAGAGCACCAGTGTCAGCTCATCGTGTTCCTGTCGCACTTCCTTATGTTTATTGATAGACACGTGAACGCGCCCTCTGTTAGTGCAAGCGCGGGTCACTAGGAACGGGTTTCCTTACCATCCCTTGCTTCCTCCAGCTAAGAGGAGAAGGAAAGGGGAAGGTTTAACCCCCACGTGAGGTTTAAGTTCCTGTTCAATTCTGAGTATGCCCAAAGCTGAAAAAGGCAAAGACCCAAGACTCTAACCTTAGTTTGGGTGGGTAATTCCCCCTCTCCGCCATAGGAGACTGGGGGCTCATGCAAAAGGGCTAAATGAGCCTAACCCTACCCTACATAAGGAAAAAGAAAAATTGCCTGCCTGGGTTTCGAAACTCACAATCATACTCTTCCCAGGGATGAGAGGCCAGTGAGCCCTGGGCCCTGGGCCTAACCCAGCCACTAACTAAATGAGTGACCTTGAGTGAGTCACTCTGGAGTCCCAGCCTGTCCCTTATCTCTAAACAAGGGGATAGGGCAAGGTCATTTCTCAGTATTCCCCTCCACAAGTCCTGATGACAGGGAATGGTGCTGAGACTTAGAAAAAGTTAGCTGAGGATGCATTCCATCTGGAATTCAGGAGTTCTTCCCTCCCTCCACCCTCCTTGCCTGGGGATCTTCCCTTATGTAACACGTTCAGGAAAAGGAGGACAGGAAGGTAAAAATATTACCCCACAGTTGTAACCAAGACAGTGCCATGCTGGGTTCTGGGATGGAAGAATGAAGATGAAGGGGACTTGGAGGGAAATGGGAAGGAACAGAGCACGTGTAAAATCGGGATTGATCTCTCTGGCCCTGAGCCTTCATCTATATCCCATCCTGCGCGGAGCTGCTGGGTCTGTAGTTGGAAGTGAGGATGCGGGGTTAGGGCTGGAGGGGAGAGGCATCCATCACCATTGCTCAGAGTGTTTAATTTCCAGAGACTGTCATTAAACAAATCTCTGCTGCAGCCTGGCAGCCCTCACAGACGTTCGTTGGAAGGAAATTACGAGTAGGTGATTTGTCTGAGGTAATAGCCGGGCTGGGCTTTGGATTCTTAATGGCACTTGGACCTTTTGCCTTTTAAAAAATTGCTCCTTAGAAAATCCATTTTCCGGCCTGTCTTTGCAATCAGAGTTGGGGGTGGGGATGGGGCGCAAAGTGAGAAGAAAAATAGTGAACAGTTGCAGGACTTTGAGGCCTCGGTTTGGGGTCCAAGAAAATTGAACAGGGGGATCTGGGTAGGGGACTATGCAGGGGCCAAATGCTAGGGATTGAATGATGGGGCCAGACAGACCCTGGTCATAAGCACAGGAGACTTGACCGGAAGTTTCTGACATTACCTGCCAGGAATAGCAAACTTCCAGAAACAACTCCTTATCTTTTGCTGCTGTGGCTAGTCCAGAGAGGCCAAGGAGAGGCACGCCACAGGGTGGCTCTGAGGGGCTGAGAGCTATGCATAGACTGCAGGCTGCTCTCCCCAGACTTTGGAAATGTTCCACCACTCAGAGAGTCACGAAATAGTGATCGCTCTGTTTGTTCCTTGAAGTATAAAAATGGTTTTATTTTTAGACATTACGGTGTTGTTTTTTTCCTTTAATCTGCTGGCAGTTGTCTTCAAATGCAGTCAGGGAAAGTAGAAGAGCGCGGGCTAGGCTGAGCCCAGGCAAAAGCTCTGTGAGATGTCAGGGGTTTCTCGGCCTCAGCACGACTGACATTTGGGGCTGGATAATTCTGTGGTGTGGGAGGCTGCCCTGGGCATCGTGACATGTTCAGAAGCATCCTTGGCCTCTACCCACTAGATGTCAGTAGCCACCGCCACCCCCCCACCTCAAGTTAGAAAAATTGCCAAATGTGTCCTGGGGGGAGTCAAAATCACCCTGAAGTGAGAACCACTAAACTAACCAAGTCATCGACTTTCTGTCCTCAAAAGAAAGCAAAGGGAAGGCAGATAATGCAACATTTTCTACAGCCCCTGCATTCAGTTTTTCTTCAGCTGGCTTTTCCCTCATAGTGCCAGTTTCCTTGTGATCTTTCATGAGCTGTTCCCACTCAGCTCTCTGATGGCTTCTACCAGATGAAACACATTCCACACGTGTCCTGCCCCCATGACACACCCCATGTGTAGCAGATACTGTTCTTGTCATGAATTGCTGGCATTGGATTCACCAAATATATTTTCTTTAAGTAAAGGTTTGCCAAATATTCTGTTTCCACAGGAGAACATGTTTCCACTGAGCATTTCCATTTGTCTTTGTTTATGTGTGTTTTTTAAATGCATCACCAAGAGAACACATTAGTCCTGAGGTCTCTTTGGTTCTCTTAGTTTTCTTTTGCAAACTTCTTTGTATTTGGAGCCACAGAATGAGAGCAGGAAGTCCTGCTTTGCCAGTGGGAGGACCTGAATTACAAAGTGCTGACATAGTTAAAGCAGTGGTGATGAAAACTGAGTGGGCACAGACCCCAACCAATGGCCTTGCAAGCCCCTTGAACCCAGAACCCCGCACTCCCCAAAGAAGGCATAGACATGTTTCTCAGTGAGCTAAACCATGAAGTTAAGGCCAGGGTTGCTGGACAACAGTCAGAGATCTAAATGTTTAATAAGATCTAAATTTAAAATTTGAAAGCAGAGTCTGACTGGAACAAGCAACATTTAGAAGAGCAATTGTTCTAAAACACAACTTCCATGATCCCATCGCTCCTTGTTTCCAGCCCATTAGTGGTTCCTGCAGACTTAGTCAGGCCCCTCAGCCTGTTATGCAAGCTCCTATCATCTGCTCATCTGTGCCTCACCACCAGGATTCCTCAGTATCCATGTTCCAGATATACAGAACTATTTTCCGGTTCCCAAACATGCCGGGCTAGTTCACACCTTTGCCTGGAATCTCCTCCCCCTTTCTTCCCTTCTGTCTGGAAAATTCCTACTCATCATCCTTGACCCAACTCAAACATCTTTCTCTTTGATGCTACCAATCTGCCCTATACATGTGGTATATTGTGGGCCTTCTCACAATATATTGGAATTATTCATTTTTATTTCCTTCTGAATTTCTAATATTTTGCACAGAGTAGTCTCTCCCTAAATGTAGCTGAATGAATTAAGGGAATGAATTAATTGAGAATTTGCCATTCTTAAGAAAAGTTCAAAAGAAAAATCAATTCACTAAAATTCTAAATTCCAGAAAGGGCCTTGATAATTCCAGGGTCCACATCCAACCTCTACCTCTGGGAAAGACCTGGCCATTCCTCAGCTATGAACCAGGCCCTCTGCTGCGGTGGAGCCAACCAACAGAGAGGATATTATCAAAGATTCTCTCCTTGCATGGTTTGCAATTAGTATGGCATTCTTGGAACTATTTTCTTGAAAGTGTGATTGAATTTCCTATTTACCTTTACCCTCTTACCCAAAAACATGATATTGACATACAAGGTTTTCCTGCAAGATGTGAGTCCAGTTTCAGAAGAAATTTCATGCATCATTAGGTTGTTAACGAGCTCATCATGGGTTTTATACATTGTGTTCTGTCCTATGAATTTGACTAGTCTCTCTTTCTTTTCATGAATGAATGAATGAATTGGCATCTAGGGGCTATAGAAAAGAAAAAGATAGTGCCACCACCAAGGAGGCCAGTCCAATGAGATAAGCTAACTTGGCTAATATCCACAATGTCCTTCATATGGGCTGTCACAGAGTCATGGGCTAAGAATTGGGGAAGCCCAGTAGAGGGAGAAAGAGCCTGTAGGAAAAGTCCAGGCAGAGGGCACAGGGCAGACTGAACTGTGAATGTGAAGTTGTTGCATAGCTTGGCTGTTGCCATCTTGATTTCAGTCTCTTGTCATTCATCCCCCTCCCTCTTTAATTGTGGTTATTTCTATTCCCTTTAATAAAGTCATGAGGTATAATGGCAGGCTCTGTGAGCACTTTCCATGGGAACTATGTCGTTAGGAAGAGGCTTTAGGCTAACGTGCATCAATTTTTAAAAAGCTGTCATGGAAGGTGAACATGGAGTGAAGATTTTCAGACCTTGATTCGCTCTGGCAGCCAAATGCAGCATCCACAACAGAAGCACTTCCTTTTGCCTGGAACGCAGCCCCCATTTCCCCTTGATACCCTCCTGGCAGCAGCAAGTTAATTGTTAAGTCAAATTCATTTAGAAGATGGAAGCTTTCAGTTTTTTCTTTATCTTACTTGTTTTCCTTCTCTTCCCCTTCTCTGAAAGTCACATTTGGGAAGGTTTCTTAACTATCGGAGGGAAAAGATCCCCAAATCCAAGAATAAAACTAATTATAATGACAAATTGGCCCAAATGAGAAAAATGACAAATAATCTGTGGGCTGAAATTTTCCCAAAAGCCAGGAATAAATAAAATGTCTCTGAAAGTGCCTGGTGGAGGAGGCTGATAAAAGAAGCTCAGTTATCTGTTTTGTTTTTTTAAAAAGTCTGTGATATCTGACTTTAAATGGAAAAAAGTGGTAAAATGTTTATGGGTATAAATAAAGTAAAATAAAAATAGAAGTTCATGAGCTTTTATGAATTTGGAGGTTGAGAGAAAATATATTCATAGTAAAATAACTAATGAATCTGTAGGTTTGCTTTCAAGAATAGCATCACCCCACAGACCTCTTTTCCTTTCACGTTAAATTGGTTGTTATTGGAGCTTTTAACTGATTTACCGTAAATAGGTACAATACCTTGTTTCCCTGAAATTTGCTTCATTCACAGAAGAAAACAGAAATACCAAAATTAGAAAGGAGCAAAAACATAGAATTCTAAGTGTTAGGGATAAAGGGGGGATGGGCAACTGGGAACGTATCCAAGATAAAGGGAAGGAAAGCTATACAAAGTTGACTAGGCATATGCAGAGGGGCTCTACCATCCCTTGGAATGATTTGACTTTCCCTGGGGCACCATCCAATATCTAAAGCTCAGTACATGCCCCCAAAATAGATGTTAACCTTTCTCAGGGAACTGTCTCAGGTGATGGACAACCTTGACAAGATAAATGACTTCCATAATCATGGGAGGGTTAGCAATGAACCCCTTCTAATCCTTTCTCCATTGAAGAGCATTTAGGGGACTTTTTCTGTATGGAAAATCAGGGGTTCTAGAGAATTCATTGAACAGTTATTGAATACCTGTGGTATACCTATGGTATCTGACCCTTGAGCCAGATACCATAAAAAGGCTCTCTTTAAGTTGTCAAAGAGGTCACAGATGAGTTGGGAAGTGGCTTGTCTTAGTCTGCCAGGCTGCTATGACATATATCACCCAATTGGCTTAAACAACAAGAATTTATTGGCTCATGGTTTCAGAGGATAGAAGGCTTCCTTTCTCTCCAGGTCAGTGGCATTCTGGCTGTTTGGCAATCTTTGGGTTCCTTGGCTTTTCCATCACATGGCGATGTTCTCTCCCTTTTGTTCTATGTTCCCACTGGCTTCTCCCTGTGTCCTTCTGTCTATGTCTGAATTTCATCTGCTTACTAAGGACTCCAGTAATATGGGTTTAGGCCCACCCCTCATTCAGCTGGACCCACCTGAACTAAAAATAACATCTTCAAGAGCTCCTAATTATAAATAGCTCATATCCACAGAGATAATAATGATAATAAAAAGGGTAATAATAGTTGTTATGGTCCTAATGTTTCTAGTGCTTGGACATAAATGTGTGCACATATGTGCCATGTAATTTTCACAGCCTTTCAGGGTATGGTACTATTTTTGCCCCCATTGTACAGTTGAAGCAACTGAGGCCAAAAGAGGGTAAATAACTTGTCAAGGCCAAACATCTAGTAAGTGACAGAGCCAAGTTCTGAAGCGGGTCTCTTCCAGTGACCCTGCTCTTGACCAGAACACCATACTACTTAAGGACAGAGACAATGAATTGATAATCCAAATATGCTCAGAGAGAGCTATGCTTTGAGTCTACAGAGAACAGAGTAACTCGTGGGAGTGAAAAAGCACTTCTCAAGTGAGGTGATGTTTCAGGAGAGGCAAGGTGGCCAATTTAACAGCAGAAAATTAAATTGGCAGTAGAAAACAATTTGGAAAATTATGTTCTTAAATTACCATTTTGGAGTGACTTCACATGTGTAGCGGTGTGGCAGTTTGATATAGTTATGAATTCCAAAAATAGATTTTAGATTATGCTTGTAAACTGGTCTGTTCATCTGGGCATGATTAAGTTATCATTAGGGCTTTGATTGGGCCACGTCAGTAGGACGTTGAGCCCTGCCCCTTGGTGGGTGGGGTCACAAAAATAAAAGACATGTCAAAGGACAGAGTTGGTATTTTTGATGTTGGAGTTCTGGTGCTGAGATTTAATGCTGGGGCCCTGGGAAATGAACACACAGAGGAGCTTGGTGGTGAGGAAAGAGAGAAGGACCCAGGAAGAGGAACAAGTTGTTTACCTGATAGTCTGCAGCTGGGCTTGTGGAGTGAGGCAACGCCTAGAGAGCCTCATAGTCTACAGCTCACCTTGTGGAGATAGCAGAGGAGCTGAACCTGGAGACAAGCAAGCCCTGGGAAGAGAGGAACCCAGGAAGCCTGAACCCTCGCAGACATCGGCAGCTATCTTGCCCCAACACGTGGCAATAGACTTTGGTGAGGGAAGAAACTTATGCTTTATGGCCTGGCAACTGTGGACTTCTACCCCAAATAAATCCCCTTTATAAAAACAAACCAATTTCTGGTATTTTGCATCAGCACCCCTTTGGCTGACTAATACAACATGGATATATTTTATGCCAGGTTTTTTAAAAAAGCTTTTTATGCATAAAACCATAGTGATCTGTAGATATTCATTAAAAGATGTCTGTATGTGTGTGTGTATATATATATGCATGAATTTCATTATGTAGCTATGTAAATTAATATATTAGGTGACAGTTTATATTTTAGAATTAAACCGAAAGCCATATTATGATTAAATTTTAAAGAACCATATAATTTCGGACATTGTAGCACTTGTTTTTAATATCCACAAATCAGCTGAGTGGGAAAGCATAAAACCTTTGGTGCTATATTAAGTCAGTGTCTCTCTCCAGAGGCAACACCAAGTGATGGTTGGTTGCCTGCACTGGGCAGCAGTCCAACCATCCAATCAATCCAAATCTCATTTGGAATTGAAGAGCAACTCTTTTCATTCACTCATTCATCCATTTTCATGGACTCATTGACTCTTTTATTCAACAAATATTTTTTGAGTAGGGCCAAAGTCCTGTATGTTGGCTCTTAGGTGGCCTAGCCAAGGGGCATATTATTTGGGTGGAAGGGGCTTGCAGGCCAGCCTAGCAGGCTGAAGTCTCCTGTCCCCTAGAGGAGAAAGTTATCAGACATAAGTCCAGTGTAGAATGCCCAAAGGGAGAACCAAAGCATCCCCGATCCAGGACACTCCTGATGTCTAAAGGGGTTGGGGCTCTTGGCATCCCATGGAGAGTTCCCAGTCATGACACATAGCAGTTGTAGAGGGTCCACACAATTTAAGACATTAATTGCAGACATTGGCTGAAGTTTGGTGATGACTCTAAGGAGAGAGGCATAGAAATGATTAGTTAGGTAGTTCCACTTGCAGCCAAGATGGCAATGAGGCTTGTAGAGGGTTCCCATTCTGATGAGGGCTTTGGATTACAAAAACTCTTCCAGTTGAGCTAAGCTTCCACAACAATGGAGCACAGGGATATGAGCTAGAATTCCTCATGGAAGGACTAGATCTGGGTTTGTGACCACACGCTTGCATCAGCAGCAGCATTCCTTCCACATTTCCCATTCCCACTCTGTTCTAGGCACTGCACATGTTTTATGTGATTCTCACAACCACCTAGCATAGTTGATGTGATTTTCCCACTTTACACATGAATAGACCAAGCCTCAGCCAGCAGGTAACAGAGCCAGGTTTTCAATCCCAGCGTTGTCTGACTCCAGAGCCCATGTTTTTTCTCTTTTCTTATGCTGTTTCTCTTGAGCAAGCCCAAGCCTCACCCACTGGCAAGAGAGTTTGGTTCAGGAATTTGTCAGGGAAAGCCTTAAGGCTCAAGAGCAGTGCCAGAGAGGCAGAGACTAACACAATGCTAAATGTTATGGGAAACAGAATAGAAATAAAGGATTGTCCTAGTCAATATAACTAAATACTGGATTCCACGTGCACCTAGTAACATCCAACAGAGAGAGTTACATAGCCAAGGTCTACATTTACTTACTTGAGTAATGAGCTAGGAGAAGGAAAGTCACTGAATTTGTACAAGTAATTTTTGTTATGGGCTCTAAACTGCTATAAGCTAGCTGAGCCAGCCTTAGAACTAAGCACTTTATTTTAGTCCAGGATTGGACTGAATGAATGCATGAATGAAAGCATGCTTGCTTGCTCTTATGGATTAGCTTTCTCACTAAGGGTAAACCAAAGGAAAAACTATTTTTCCTTATCCCTAAAGCAAGTCTACTTTGTTTTGTGGGCGGTAGCAATTTATAGACCTATCTACACATGATTTTTTAAAACTCAAGTATTTTGGAAGAGCAGATGGAGTAGCATACTGTATATAATAGTCATATATTTTGAAATGTATTTCTTTCTGAGCAATTCAGAGCTGCTTTATTTAGCAAAAGCCATTGGCGCTTTTGAAAGCACTGATCCAAAAGCCATCAGTGGCTGAGAGGGTGGTGGACAGACCTTCTGGCACAGTGCCATCACTTCTCGGTTCTGACCTGCAGACCTCGTCCCACTCTCCATTGCCTTTTACCCCTAGAGATGATGAGTCGCTTTGCTGTGGGGCTTGGAAGTGTGGAACCTGGTTATCTGTATTTTTTTTTTTTTTTTTGCAAATCCTCTGGGTGATTCTGATGTTAACCCAGGTTTGAGAACCACTTTCCTATACCCATGTCTGAGTGCTTCTCTTTATACCCCATTTTCATGAGACCCAGATTTATTCTCATTTATAAAAC
>JAQZBX010026107.1:0-29143 GCA_029593785.1 Cabassous unicinctus
TTCCCTAAAGTCTGCCTTCTCTTTTTAAAAATAAACTTGAATAAACATTGGGGATGGAATTTATTAGGAGCAGAATCCAGTGAGACTTGTCCTTTATGGATTCCAGAACTTCCTGTAGTTCATTTGCAGGTAGGTATAGTTTTCCAGCTCTAGGGAGATGATGTTGATTATTAAAAAAAACATAGATGAGAGAAGAAACCCCAAAGCATGATGATTTATTTTCTTTTTGGTAAACTTGATTCTGTTTTGTAACCTTTGAAACATGGATTTTATGAGTGATACCATTAAAATTTATACTCCCTCTAGAGTGTGTTGTTAATCATTATTGCTCTGCTGGGTCTCAGGATTACCTGTCTGCATTGTAATGCAACTTTCCTTAATATTTACAATTGAAATACCAATGGTTCTTAAGACAGCTCATATATTTCTGTGAATGAAATGGGATTCATAAGAAATAAAAGCTTGCCTCCAAAAAAAACGTCAAAATATTAAAGACCCCTTAAAAATTCCTAGAACTATTTCCACTTAAGTTTCAGCCTTTCCACCAACTTGGCCCTGCACCAAACTATATCCCCTATTGGCTTTTACAAGAAATTTGTCACATCAAGTATACCATGCTATTTATAAATTAATTGAAAATTTGATGGATTATGGGGTAAGGGATCAATATCATGAAGCCCTCTCACTAGCTCTATTCTCACCTCATTTCTCTCTTGTCTGAACATCTCTGCTGACTCCCAAAAGCTAGAATTCCTATACATGATGTTTTCTGCTCTCCAGCAGATCCCATCTGCCACAGATTGGCTTGTCTTACCCTTCCCCACAAAAATGCTGGTGAATATTTTTATATTGTTAAATAAATAAGACATGTGTAGCAGTGTTGGGGAAGAGGGAGAAGCAACATGGCGGAACTTAGAGCATTTAGAAGTAACCAGAATTTAAAATATCAGATCAGGGCATAGTGATTACAGTGTATGCCACTTTAAAGTTCCATAGTATACCTTTTGGGAACAGATCCCTCTTAATCCCATTCCAACTCTGTGGTTGGCAGTAAGGCATCATTCCAAAGTTTCTGCAGTATCTTCTGGGTCAGGAAATAACTGTTTAAGGAAAAGAAAGAACTTTACAGAACCAGAATTATAATCTGGACATTTGTAAATAAGATATACTAACATGCAAGAAATGCAAGATATTTAAAGAATCAGTACAAACAAAACAAACATGGTTATTAGGAATCATGTGATTGTTGTGGATAGATACTAAAGATCTCATTTTTTCCCAATTTAAAATACCATATCATTTGCAACAATTAAAAAAATTAAAAATATATACATGTATTTGTATATATGTGCTATAGAAAATATTTTTTAATTTTGCACATTATGTGTAGATGTGAAAAATTAGAACAAATCAGTACTTCTGAAAAAATTGTTAAAAGTCCAGGATCTGCTGTTAGATTTTGTATATCTATTTACATACTACACAATATTTCTTTGTTAAAATAAGTGCTGTAAAACCAGTTAAAGTGACACTAGTTTCAAAGATAAAGTGAGATTTTTTCACCAGTTGTTTTAATTCATAAAATATTTCAAAATATAAACAGCAAGAGAAAGTTTTAAACTAAACTTAGGCTTGGTATAGAGGGTTGTTTTTTTTATTTGTCTTTTTTTTTTTTTTTGCATATTGTTTGGGATGCTTTATCAGTTCAAAGTGCTTAGATGCTATGGGAATTTCTTTCACACAATTCCAGAAGAGTGAGGAATTAATTTAGAAGCTGGATGACTTTAATACATTCTCTGCTTCTTTACATCCTTCTCTTCCATTCTTTAGATATTGGCTTTGTCTAAATATCTAATGATTTGTCTAAATCATCTTGTGATTTAGATAAATCATGCCCACAAGATGGCTAGAACGGTTCCAGGGATCATGTTCATACATAGCAGTATCTAGAATCAGAAGAGAAAGCATTTGTTAGGACAGTGGACAACTATTAGAAACTCCCAGGAGACTTTTACTGACATCTCACTCCTTGATCTATAAATAAATCTGCGTAACATCATTCCCTGGCAAAGGAAATGAAATTGCTATTATTGGCTGAGTCATATCAGGTTTGTCCTGAATCTAGGAAGAAAGTAATCTTCTCCAGGGTTTCTTGGGAAAAAGATGGACACCTAAAAGAATCATGGCCCTCCCTAGCAAAGAAGAGGATAAACAGGTTTGGGTAGTGTGTTAGTCAGCCAAAGGGGTGCTGCTGCAAAGTATGAGAAATCTGTTGGCATTTATAAAGGGTATTTATTTGGGGCAGAAGCTTACAGTCACAAGGCCATAAAGTATAATTTACTTCCCTTACCAAAGTCTGTTGCCATGTGTTGGAGCAAGATAGCTGCCGACATCTGCAAGGGTTCAGCCTTCCTTCTCCCTCTTAATGCTCCGTGGGCCCAGCTTTTTCTGATCTCAGCTGTAGGCTGGTATAAGGCTCATCTCTTTCCCCAGGGCTTGTTTCTTTCCAGGCTCAGCTGCTCAGTGCTCTTCACAAGGTCAGCTGTAGACTATCAGGCTTATCTCTCTTCCCCGGGCTCCTGCCATATCTAATGAGCTGTCTCTCTTCCTCTGTGTTCTTATTCTCTATGTATTTACTTCCTGGGGCCCCAGCTTCAAACTCAAACTCTCTCCTCTGCTGTGTTGTTTTCTCTGTGAGTCGCTGCCCACCAAGGGTGTGGGGACTCGATGTCCTAGTAACATGGCCCGAATCAAAGGCTTATCATAATTTAATCAAGTAAAAGTGATACCTCTGAATCTAATACAATCTAATATGCCCAGAGGAACAGACCAGTTTACAAATACAATCCAATATCTATTTTTGGAATTCATAAACAATGCCAAACTGCTACAGGTAGGAAGCTAACAGTGTCTATTGGAGAAATAGTATCAGGTTCTACAGCAGTGGTTGTTGCAAACCCTAGCTGCACATTAGAATCACCTGCAGAGCTTTTAAAAACTATTTTGATTTAAATTGTTCTGTAGATCCCACATAGATTTAGGCATTTTAAAAAATTCACCAGGTGATTTAAATGTATAGCTAAGTTTGAGGACACAACTCTAGGTTAACTGAAGCTAGAATAAGGAGAAAAAATCTTCATGAGTGCATACATTTAGCTTCTCAGTTTTGTTTATGAGCTCCATTGAGCATCACAAGAAAATTTACCATTAACCAACAGGGCAAAATTACCAATGCAAGATCTTATGTCACAGTTAATCTTCCAATCCCCAAAATGTGCTCACTGCCATATACACTGGACATATTCCAAGAATGTGTGATATTAGGGTACTTGAATATCCAGCTTTTGTAGCCAAGTGAAAGTGGGTTTTTTATGTAAAAGTAGGAATACAAGTCCCATTTTTGTGATAAGAGTTGTAAAGAGGCTGTTTGTGGAGAAGATAAAATTAAAGCTCTTAGTACCCTGATAGCCAAATTTTTCTTTCTGTTCCTTATTGATTATTTTGTTCTTCTTGTATTTGAGAAAGATGTCATTTGTTTTGGACAAAGTAAAGCTTGTTCATAAATATAATAGCTACCATTTTTGAAAGCTTACTCTGAGGCAGGAACGTGCTCTGTGCTTTATCCCTGCCCCAACATTTATTTAATCCTCACAATAATATTATGCAGTAAATATCACTAACTCCATTTTACAGATAAAAATTGAAACCTGAGAGATTTTTCCTTATACTTCTCCATGGTCTCTTAATTAGGTCTTTTCTCTGGGGCTAAAATTTTATCTTAGATTTATATAATGCCAAAATGCATGTTTTTTTTGGGGGGGGGTGGGGAAGGGGCATCCTAAAAGATTTGATTTTATGCAGCTTTCCAACTCTAGAGACCCATTGGCTGACTAATAGGTGATAGGTATGGGCCTAGTCTCTGGATTGGATTATATTTTACTTGCACATTTTAATTTACATTTGTTTTGGGTTTTAGAAGTGGGTTTTGCCAGTTGCTTTGCTTAGCACAGCACTAAGCACTGAGTACATGGTTAAAGAACAAATGAATGAATAAATGAAATGTAGCCTTTAAACTGCTTTAATTTGGAATTACTCAAATTACAAAGATGAATAAAACTTTACTGTGCTGGTCATTTCTTTTTCTGAGGAACTTAAAATGTGAAAAATAAAGCCTTCTTTGAAAATGTAGCTTTAATTTATACTCACTGATATTTCCAAGCAAAAATGGAATAATTGGAGAGTGTGTCTTAAATTGTTCAGTCACACTCTGTATTACAGTTTGTAATAAAACAGTACTCTTTTAATAAAAAAGAGTGATTGGTCTATAGCTGATATTTATTTAGATACTTGCTTTAGAATGTTTTCTTCTAATGAACAACAAGGAGAAAATATCCTGGTCAATGACTATTAAGGACTGGAAGGTTTAGTTTTTTGTAGAGATAACCTATTCAAAATTACTGTGCTATGATTTTGAAAATGAAGGATAAGCTTCTTTTTAGGGGAAAGGGTTAGAGTAGTCCTTAAGCAGAATCTCATTAAAGCAAGTGTCAGGATTTCTTTTTCACCATCACCTTCACTATTCTGCAAGAAGCAACTGTCGTTTTGAGTGAGTGTATTGCCAAAGAGGCATTTACAAATAAATGAAAAATGTCACAATTGATTTCACTCCTTCCAGAATACTGTGTGTCAGCTCCCTCACAAACTGTCTTTGTTACTCTTTGTTTAGATCTCCCAGCTGAACATCAGAAATAGCTTTTGATGGTTTAGGGCTTCTTTCATTTGACCCCAGACAAGCCCTCTGTTGGTGACCTTTTATAAATATTTGTAAAACCCTTTAAGCAGTTAAAGAGAGGGAAAAAAACAACAATAATACCCTTTTTGCTCTTTCTCTCTAACTGCTGTTTTGTCAAAAAGCATTCCGATGTCAATAGTGTTTACTTACATATGTGATCACTGAGGGGAATTATTCTATACATTACAAAACATTGTAAAATAATACAATTATATTTCACATTCTGTTCCCCAAAATTATGGTTTATTATATTGCTTACTCTAAAAATAATGTAAATAACAATATTACTTGTGAAGAAGACATCTGGTTCTGCTTTCCTTATATTTTGAAAGAACTCAATAAGTGTCTAAATTTTTATCACTCTTTCTTTACAATCTTGGTTATATGTCTTTCATATAATTTCACTGATATATATACATTCATTATTGCTATTACTCCACTACCACTTCTGCCTTCATACTAATGTTATTGAGGCTTACTCTGAGCCGTACAGTGTGCTAAACAATTATATGAATTAGCTTATGTAAATGTATCAAAGTGAGCTTGAATCCTAAATTAATATGGGTTTGAAAAAAGCCAACTAATTAGAAATTCCTAGCAGTTGTATTTTATTATGGATATTAAATTAAAGAAAAGTAAATCTTCATATAATTATACCTTAAAAGAGATTTTAATCAGTATAATTAGTTATAGATCATGCTATCATCTGGGGTTATTTAGCTTGCTGTTGACATGAAAGATCATGGAATGGACAAATTAGAATATTCTATTTCTCTTGGAAAATGGAAGTTGAGGCAATTTACTCATACATTCACAAATATTTATTCAGCATCTCTTAAATGCCAGGTACTTCGAACTGGAGGTATAATGGTGAAGAATATGTATCCACTTCTCAGATATTACATCTAATGGGAATCATTCAAGAAAACAAGCAAGTATAATATAGGGTAATAAGTGAAAACAGTAGATATAAGCATAGGGTACAATTTGAGAAATAAGGTGGGCATCTAAGCCAGGTAGGGATGTTCAGGGAGTGATGAGCAGCTGAGGGTGGTATAAGATTAAATTTTGATTACAAAGAAGTTGATATCTGGAGTTTAGTGTTTGAGAGAGGGAGATATGTCTAAAGAATTAAGGAACAGATCACAAATGTCCTCATGAGCTATATTTAGGAATTCAAGTATAATTTTGAATTACAGCAGCTTAACTGGAATGACATCATCCGAAATTGGACATTTCCTTCAAGTCCGGGGTCCAATTCTCACAGCACCAGGAAGGCAGGCCACTATTCTTCATGCCCACATTTCTGGTTTTTGCGGAAAGAACCAGATCTAATTCACTTAGTTTCCTTAGAATTTATTGCCAAACTTAGCACATAGTAAGCTCTCAGTATTTATAGTGTGGAATGACAGAAATCAAATGTAAAGCATTAGAAAACGAATAGGTTGACCCAACAGAGTCTCCCTGGTAAGGCTGACTAGTTATGGCCATATATTCTTCTTCCCCAGTCAGCTGTCACAAATGGCAAAATTTGTTTCCACATTTTCTCTTTACTTTTAAGTTCACAAGGATAGCCTTTATAAAATCAATATGAAATGTAATTTTTAAAAACACATTTGTAAATAAACAATTACATACTAATAAATTCCCTTTAAACAACCTGAAAAAGGCTTGGAGGGCAGTAAGAATAACTGAAGAAAAAAAAAATTTTTTTTAAAAAAAGAAATAACTGTTGACTTTCAACTTATTCTAACTCTAAAAAATATATATGTATATATTCAAAATATATTATAAAGACTTTCTTCTTTCCAAAAAGAGAGATAAAGATAATGTACCAAGAAGATAAATTTGACTTGTTTTCTAAGAAAAAAGTAGTTTAATGAGGGGCTCTTAAAATTATATGGTGCTATATAATTCACAAATCACAAAATTTCTTTAATAGTGTATATTACTGTATATTGTGGGCACTTTGAGTTCTGCAATAAAAGTAGATTCTATCTTTCTTTCCATTGTAAAAGTCCCATTTCTAATGTGCTTTCTTATGGCCACCTCATTGCCAGATTGTCATTGATATCAGAATGTTGGTAGAGCATTTATGTGAATTTCTTTGGTGTAGCCACATGAAATGCTGGAACGTCAGTAGGCAATCATCCATAGCTGTGCAGGTTAGGATATCAACTCTTATGTTTTTTCAGCGGCCTAAGAATAGATACATAAACTGGTAGTCTCTATAAAGCCATAATTTGGGGAGGTCATTTTTAAATTTTTTCCAAAACGATAATATGTTTAAAAATTATCAGATCTAATCATATAGAATAGTCAAGCAATACACAAAATTATGAACAAGGTTGCCAAGGAGCAGAAAGAATCTGTCAACCTCAGAATAACCGGCTGTTGCCCTATTGTCTACAGGGTAATCTTAATGTTTCATAGGCCAGGAGAAGGCATTTCTACAAGAAATGTTGCCTGGTGTTTTTGAATAATGGACATTTTGCTGGCTTGTTATCAGTCAAAATATTGGTTAAGAATGGCCAAATTTTAAAAAACTAAATGAAAGTATAAAAATGATACAGAAACGAGCAATAGAATTAGGGGCATTGACTGCATAGTTATACGGAGCACAAAGGACTTCCCTTTTAGGAAGATTTAGTGTAGGGACTTGCTTCCCCACACCTCCAAGGTCAATGATTGGTCTAAACTATTGGCATCTGATCTCAATTTAGCCTCCTGGACTAAAATTGGTCCAGGTGAAATGTACTGACAGATGAGGAGATCAAAGTTAAACTACAAAAGCAAATATCTTCTTAATTCCTCTAAAACATATTTTTAGCAAAAGCATGACCCATTGTCTTTATCAGCAACTATGAATTTCTAATAAGTAAAACAAAAATTTTGATTATTGCTTTAATGTAAAAAAAGAGCCCAAACAAATCAGCAAAAAAGAATCTCCTCATCAGATATGTAACACCTTTAACTACAAATAGGAATATTTAATAAATCAGACAAAACATGATCATTTCCTTTGCTGTGAAAAATGAGGTCAAATAAATCAGAAAAACCACTGTGCTATTTGTGATTAGATAAGTGAACCAGAAGTTCACAAAATAGAATTTCTTCTAATAAGAGAAAGAAAGAAATACACACTCAAACAAAAACCATAAACCACAACAACAAAAGTTGAAGATATCCCAGTCCCCCTCCCAGTAGGATGCATAAACACCTGTGAGCTGGATGGTTGCAGGATGGCTTCTCGCTGGGCCAGGTGGCAATGACAGTATGAGTCACAGGCTCTCTTGTTTTGGGGTCATTTCCCATGCTTATTCCATCTGTTGGTTTTCTTCTTCTGCTTCCACCTACTGACTTTAAAAGCACCTGTTCTATATCATTATCTTGGCAGGCAGCCTTAATGTACATTTTGGCAAGCTCTCCTTGCCAATATTTTTCCTTAAGTAGTTACCAAAGGCAATTGTTAAAAAAAAAAAAAAAATCTTGCAGAGGAAGTGGGACAAAACAATAACTTTTCTATGGAAACTCCTTCAGTAAAGTATACTATTAGCAGGAAGACTTCTTGTGAATTTTACATACAATATTAAAAGTTGGCTTGGTGACAAGAAAAACTTTAATTGTTTTTAATTGTTGCTACAAAGAGATCTAAATTTCCTCCACTTCCTTAGTTTATTGAATGGCTGTTCATGCTAACATGCCTAATTTGGCTTCTGTTTTCCTTTAATATATCTATGCAAATTTCCAGGATGTGAGACAAAAACAATTCTTCTGTATTGAGACAAAGTATTTTCACTGCAATACAGTGTGGCTTATGACAACCTGCTACCTAGCAAGTAAGGGCTTTGCATGTGAGTTTTCTTAATGATAGTTACTTTGAATTTTCTAAAGAAAATTCAATAGAACTTTCTTCTCTTAGCAGCAGTTGCCCATCTATGTACCTTTTGTCATATGGAGATGGAGGGAAGATTTAAAATAAAACATCCCTCAAAACTGGAATAGTATCAGAGGGAAATTTATAGCTTTCAAGGCTTATATTAAAAAAGAAGAAAGATCACAAATCAATAACCTAATTTCACTCCTAAAGAAACTAGAACAAGAAAAGCAAACTAAATCCAAAGTTAGTAGAAGGAAGGAAATAGTAAAGATTAGAGGAGATATATGAAATAGAGAATAGAAAAACAATGGAGAGAATAAAAAAATCAAAAGTTGGTTTTTGAGAAGATTAATACAATCAAAAAACCTTTAGCCAGACTGACAAAGAAAAAGAGAGGACACAAATAACTAAAATCAGGAAAGAAAGTAGGGACATTACTACCAACTATATGAAAATAAAAAACATTATAAAAAGAGTAATATGAACAATTATATGCCTAAATTAGAAAACCTAAATGAAAGGGATAAATGTCTAGAAACATACAAATTACCTAATGAGATGTAAGAAGAAATAGAAAGCCTCAAGAGACCTCTGACAAGTAAAGAAATCGAATTATCAATTAAAAAGCTCCCAAAAAAGAAATATCCAGGACCAGATGGTTTCACTCTGAATTCTATGAAACATTTTAAGATTTTACTCCAATCCTCAAATTCTTCAAAAAATAGAAGTTATTGATTACTTCTTAACTCATTCTATGAAGTCATCACTATCCTACTACCAAACTCAGGTAAGACAGAACGAGAAAAGAAAATTACAGACCAATATTCCTCTTGAATATAGATGAAAAAATCCTCAACAAAATACTGGCAAACTGAATCCAACAGTATATTAACAGTGTACTGTTAATGGTATAAAGCATACAACCTGACCAAATGGGATTTTTTTCTCAGGAATGGACGGATGGTTCAACATAAGCAAATCAGTCAATATACTATACCACATTAATAGAATGAAGTAGGTGAAAACACATGATAATCTCAACTGATGCAGAAAAGGCACTTGACAAAATCCCCCATTCTTTTATGATAAAAATAATCACAAAACTAGGAATAGAAGGGAACTCTCACAACATGATTAAATGGCCTTTATGGTACAGCCATTATACAGGACAGTTTGGCAGTCCTCAAAAAGCTTAATATAGAATTACCATATGACTCGGCAATCCCCCTATTAAGTATGTAGCCAGAAGAATTGAAAGCGGGGACTTGAACAGATATTTTCACACTGATGTTCATAGCAGCATTATTCACAGTTGCCAAAAGATGGAAGCATCTCAAATGTCCATCAACCGATGAATGGATAAACAAATTGTGGTATATACATACACTGGAATATTATTCAGCCTTAAAAAGGAATGAAGTTCTGATGCATAAGACAACATGGATCAACCTTGAAGACATGTTGAGTGATGCAAGCCAGATACAAAAGAACAAATATTGTATCTCAGAAATATGAACTAATTAGAATAAGTAAACTCATAGAATTGGAATCTAGATTATAGGTTACTAGGGGATGTATGGGGGGTAGAGAATGGGGAGTTGATGCTTAATTTGTCCAGAATTATTATTTTGGTTGATTGCAAAGTCTTGGATGCTGGTGATAGTAGCACATTATTATTGTGAGTGTAATTTATGGCACTCAATTATATATATGAATGTTGTTTAAAGGATACATTTTTGGTCATATATGTTACCAGAATAGAAATGAAAAGGTAAAACATAGGGCTATAACAAAGTGAACACTATCATAGACAAAGGACTATAGTAAATAGTACAAGTATTAGGATGTTCTTTCATGAATTACAACAAATATACAACACTAATACAAGGTGTGAATAATAAGGTGATATATGGAAAAATACACCTAATGTAATCTCTGGACTGTAGTTAATACTACAATTTTAATATTCTTTCATCAGTTTTAACAAAAGTACAACACTAATGCAAAGTGTAAGCAATGGGGGGGTATATGGGAATGCTGTATTTTTTACATGATTTTTCTATAAGCCTACAACTTCTCTAATTAAAAAAAAATAATAATAATAGGACATATTTCACAGGACTGTGTATTGGGTGTTTTAATGAGGTAATCCATGTAACTTGCTTCACATAGTAAATTTCAAAGAAAACTTTTCCAAGACTTCTTCCTCTAAATACCTACCTACTACATCACACTCCACATTTCAGCCTCTCATGTGTACATTTAATTTTAATTGGGAATTAAGTGAGATATAAATTATGAATAGAATTTAGTGAAGAATTCTGTTAACAGATTAATTATTTTTTTTTTTTTTAAGATTTATTTATTTATTTATTTATCCCCCTTGCTGCTTGTGTTTTACTGTGTCCATTCGCTGTGTGTTTCTTCCGTGTCTGCTTATCTCCCCCTTGCTGTGAGGTCCTGCTGCATCAGCCCACCACGCCGCGCAGCCGGCCTGCTCTCACAAGGAGGCCCCGGGAAGCGAACCCGGGACCTCCCATATGGTAAACGGGAGCTCTATCCATTGAGCCACACCCACTTCCCAGATTAATTCTTGAGAACCATGTATGGTGAATGATTTTTTTGTTTGCTTGTTTAAAGGTTTTTGTTGCTGTTATTTAATGGTTCCCACCCCCTGCCCCAAGATGGCTCCCTCACCTGTCTGCTCATTGTCTGCTCACTGTCTCTGCTTGTTGTCTCTGCTCATTGTCTGCTTGTTGTGTCCACTTGTTGTCTGCTCGTCTTCTTTAGGAGGCACTGGGAACTGAACCCAGGACCTCCCATGTGGGAGGCAGGTGCCCAGCCGCTGGAGCCACATCTGCTCCCTGCTGGTTGTGTCAACTAGTTGTGTCAGTTTGTTGCATCAGCTCATTATATCAGCTCATCTTCTTTAGGAGACACAGGGAACTGAAGCTGGGACCTCCCATGTAGGAGGCGGGCACCCAACTGCTTGAGCCACATCTGTTCTCCCTGTCCTGCTCCCCCATCAATGATTTAAAAAATATTTTTCACATTTTTATTTTCTTCTAAATTAGAAAATTTGAATGTGCTGACCACATAGTTTGATATGTATTAAAGCATATTCACATCAGAAAAGAAGCAAAGTGACAGTTAAGTAGCATAAAGTTTAACAGTCAAGGGATTTGACAGCTTTATAAGTATACTTTTTATTTAATAAATTTAAAGTGGGTTGATTAATTGATCATTCCACATGTCCTGAGTGTTCAACATGTGCACAAATATGCATTAGATGCTATGACACTTTTTAAAAAAACATGTAATCAAAATGCATTAATGGGGCTCCATTTAAGATTTTAATTATTATGGAATGTAGAGAAGTTCAGTATGTTTCCCTCCTTACAACAGTTTACAATTGCAGGAAAACTAAACAGGTAGTGAAAAATAATATGGAATTATAGAATAGGACAATATTTAAGTAGATGCTAATTATGAGGTGATGACAGTCTTTGTGAGAATTGTCAGAAAAGGGTTAAATTTATGTGCTTTGGAATTTTCAGAGAAGACATTTTATAGGTGATATGGCTTGAGCAAGATTATGAAAGATGGGGAGAATTTGGGTAGATAAGAGTGGTAAATATAAAACTTTCTTAAGTGACCAAACATCATAAATTATAGATGCAGTCATTTAGCAGTGCAAGAAGGAGATGATAGTGACTGGAATAGAGATTTGTCCTGGGATGTTATTTGATCTGAAGGGAAGTAGGTAGAGTCAGGACCATTAAAGCCAGTCAGAGTATAATAAAAGTAGACAGTGGGCTGTTATAATTACTTAAGCTGTGAGTGTCATGATGAGGCCTTGGGCATCTGAGAAATTGACCCGAGGTGGGTTTAGAAGCACAATGGTGGATAGGAGGGCATTGTGGACATCTATGCATGGGGAGAAATAGGTGGAGTTAGAGTGCTGTTGTGGGAATGAATGAAGAATTACAGTCTATGTAATTAAGCTATATTTTACTGATACTTAATTTCTTATTTACAAATGTAGTGCAACAATTAACTCATTTCAGAGACAGTAATTAGCAATCAGGTTAAATTACTTTGATTACCTCTTTTACATTTATTGAAAAACATTTTAAGGAAACTGCTTTCTAAGATGTTTTATAGACTATTCTTTATATATTTTCTCTTTTCCTTTTCCTTTTTTTCTCTCCCTCCCCACCTCCATCCCTCATCTCTTCTTCCATCTCTCCACTTTTGCCCATTTTAACTTAGAAAAGAAAAAAATTTTAGGGAGGGTTTTATTACATTATTTTAAACAATAATCATTTTATGCAAGTATTATATATATATGGTGTATAAATCATATACACTTGAAAAAAAAAGCAATCATTTAATATCTCTCTCATTCTCCTTCTCCTACCTTGCCCTGCTCCTAAAAGGCAACCCTTTTCAGCTGTTCTAATTTTTTCTTCTGATAGCTCTATGCTTATACAAATATTTCTTGATTTATAAATTGTTGAAATTATCCATTGACTTCTTGATTTGTTGGCTGAGGATATATTTTTCTAAGACCTCAATCCTATCAGTTCCAAATTTCCTTTATTTCACTTACAAAATTCTAACACAGTTGCTAATTAAATCAGTATTTTTTACATTTATAGCAATTGAGTGAATATTGTTCACTTCTGAAACAAGACATGTATTATGATTGAGTTTCTTCTTTCTTCTACAATTAAATTTTTTCCCCTTGGTTTGCATAGATTTTTATATATCTGTTGCTATTTGTTCCCAAATGCTCTGTAACAACTCCATGAAATGGCTACCAATAAAAGTTTTAAAAGATTAATCTCATAAAATAATCTATTACTTGCATTAATTTTCTTTTTTGGCTTGAAGACATACCCTCTGTATCCCTCTGTAGCAGTTGGACAGTTTGATATAATTATGAATTCCAAAAACAGATATTGGATCATGCTTGTAAACTGGTCTGCTAATCTGGGCATGATTAAGTTATGGATTAGGACTTTAACTGGGCCACTCAGTAGGGCGTTGAGCCCCACCCCTTGGTGGGTGGGGGAATCAAAGATAAAAGTCACAGTGGGTGGAGAATCACTCAATAAATGAGAGAATACTGAATTCCCAGCCTGGAGAGCTCTGCCACATTCTCCAAGGGTGCAGCAACAGTCCCCCAAGTGCAGGGGCAGTGTCTGGCTAAGAAGGATGATCCACTGATGGGTTCTTGTTATTGATGACAAGCCTTATGAGTCTTTGCTCTTGTAATTGAAACTTAGCCTATTGTTATGGGGTGCCTAAGGGTTGCCACCTGAGAGCCTCCTTGTTGCTCAAATGTGGCCTCTCTCTAAGCCAAACTCGGCATATGAATGCATTACCTTCCCCCCAGCGTGGGACATGGCTCCCGGGGATGAGCCTCCCTGGCAGCGAGGGATTACTACCAAGTGCCAACTGGCAATATGACTGGAAAAAGACCTTGAATAAAAGGGGGAAAAGGTAAAGACAAATGAGTTCATATGGCTAAGAGACTTCAAAGAGAGTTGGGAGGTCATCCCAGAGGTAATGCTTACACACACCTCAGTAGGATCTCATAGGGCACCAAAGTGGATATCACCCCAAACAGAGGGGCTCCTAAGGGCTCTGGAGACACCCAGGTCCTATATAAGGGGGGATATCTCCAGAGATTGATGGCTTATCAGTGGGTTCTACTTTGGAATCTGTGCTCCTGAGAGTGACAGAGTTGGACTGAAATAAGTCCTCCCTGCACATGGTCCATCAGTCCCTTCTATTCAAACCTATATGTGGTGCTGGAGCTTGTAGGTGTACTTTCAGAGACTGGAGCCTTTGGCCTACCCATGTGCCAGCTGTGCCTGGAATCTTGGTGGAGCTGCAACTCCTACTCTACCGCTCAATGGACTCACCCAAGACACCTGGTGGGGAGACAATGATGGACAACAGCCATCCCAGGGAATGGAGAGAGTCTGCAGCTGCAGGCAGGATAATCCCAGCCATCTTATCCACGGGATATAAGCCCCCTCTCACTTGGAGGTGGAGTGAATATCACCATCCCGGACTCCTCAGGATTGGGGGAAGAGCTGTGGACTAGAGTGGACTTACTGGTATTCTGTTGTAGACATATTGTGATTCAAGCAATAGAAGAAATTACAACATTAATGTGGAGCCAGTGGCCACTAACGCTTTTGGGGCAGGGAGAGAGAAAAGCAGTTTTAATATAGGGGCTTTTTTGGGACTTGGGAATTATCCTGAGTGACATTACAATGACAGATACAGGCCATTTTACATCAGCATTTAACATGCAGAGCTGTGTGGGAGAGAGTGTGATTTACAATGTGAAGTATGGTCCATGCTTAGTGGCAAAGCCCCAGGATGTGTATATCCATTTCAAGTGATGTGCCACACTAATGAAAGATGTTTATGTGGGAGGTTTTGGGAGGTGTGGGAGGTGGGGAACATGGGAATCCTTGTAATTTTTGTGTAACATTTATCAAATCTAAGCATCTTTTAAAAAAAAAAAAAAAAAGACACAGCAAAGGACAGTGTTGGAGCAGTTTTTGATGTTGGAGTTCTGGTGAGGAAGGAGAGAAGGCCCGGGATAGAGATGAGCCATCCACCTGAGAGTTCACAGCTGGTCTGTGGAGAGAAGCAAAGCCCAGAGAGCCTCATAGTCTACAGCTGACCTTGTGGAGGAAACAGAGGAGCTAAGACTGGAGAGAAACACAGCCCCAGAAAGAGAGGAACTCAAGAAACCTGAACCCTGGCAAACGTCGGCAGCTGTCTTGCTCCAACATGTGGCAATGGACTTTGGTGAGGGAAGAAACGCTTTATGGCCTGGTAACTATGTGTACCCCAAATAAATACTCTTTATAAAGACCAACCAATGTATTAGTCAGCCAAAGGGGTGCTGATGCAAAATACTAGAAATCTGTTGGCTTTTGTAAAGGGTATTTATTTGGGGGTAGAAGCTTACGGTTACCAGGCCATAAAGCATAAGTTACTTCGCTCACCAAAGTCTATTGCCATGTGTTGGGGCAAGATGGCTGCTGACGTCTGCCAAGAGTTCAGGCTTCTTGGGTTCCTCTCTTCCCGGGGCTCTGTTTCTCTCTGGGCTCAGCTGCTGTGGTCTCTCCACAAGGCCAGCCATAGACTATCAGGTGAATGGCTCTGTCTCTCTCACAGGGGTTTCTGCCATATCTAAGGAGCTGTCTCTATTCCTTTGTGTTCTTTTCCTGTGTGTTCACTTCCCAGGCTCCACCTCAAAACTCCAATCTGTCTTTTGCCATGTCTTTTATCAGTGCCCTACTGATGTGGCCCAATCAAAGCCCAAATAATAATTTAATTAAGTAAAAGTGAAACTTCAGACCGACCACTTTATAAACATAATCCAATAACTATTTTTGGAATTCATAAAAAATGCCAAACTTCTACACTTTTCTTGGCAAGCAAAATATCAGTAAGGACAGAGTTTATTTGAATAGCCTAATTATGGTGATCTAATTGACATTTATAGGACACTAAACACAACCTCAAAATACACAGTTTTGTTTAGGCTCACATGTAAGATTTACTAAAAAAGAGCTTTAAGTGGTCCGTAAAGAAAGCCTCAACAAATTTTAAAGAATTAAGTTCCAAAAGTATATGTATTTTAACTACAGTGTATTTGGAACAAATGAAATTACTTCATTAAATCAAAATTAAATAGTTAAATCACAGTAAATTTTAATCACACATAGGTGAAAGAAAAAAAAAACAATTGGATTAGATAATATTTTGAAATAAATGGTAAAGGAAATAGGTAGTATCAAGGGTGGTGTGTAGTCAAAAGTCCCTCTCTTTTTGCTCATGTAATTCTCCCCTGATTTCCAACTGCCTGATTTTCAATACCTGTTGCTTCCAACTGCTAACCCTTTTAGGATCTTGCAGTGCAAATTGACTTATTTCTTATTGGTATCTTCCTCTGCAAACTCATACATTATATCTTTGCTTGTCCTAATTCAGTTGCCATTCTTCCACCCTTTTCTGTATTCCATTGGGTTTTGAAATTTCTTGATTATGGTTCCTTTTTCTTTTCTCTTTGCTTTCATGTGTAATACTTTCTTAAATTTTTTCTACTCTTGCTTTGTTTGGGTTTGTGGATGGAGATGAGATAATCATGCTTGACCAAAAATTTACTATTTTCTAAGAGAAGGGTAAGGCATTGTATCATTCATCAGATTGCTTTGTCATTATTGGCTCACAAATTTAATTTCATAATGTAGGATTCAAAAGTGTATATTCTCTATTAAGACTCAAAATTATGTATTATGTCTGTATAGGTTTTGCTGTTCATCACTTTGGCCAAATAGAATGGTAATAAAATACAATAGAATAGTAAACATATCAAATAGAATAGTAATCATAAAAAAAGTAATAATAATAATTATGTGCCGGTCTCTGCTATAGACAGGAAACAGAGTCAAAAAGAGATTAAGTAATTTTCTAAAAAGTCACATATCTATTAGGTACAGTATTCAATTTTGTCCTCATGACTATATGATACAAATCCCACATCTTTCTAAGATATTTCTTTTTTCTCCCTTTAAAGTTACATTTGAGTCCGGTGGCATTATGATAATGTTTGGTGAAGATACCCATAGCTCTTTTAATGTCTACTGCAGTTTAAAGGAAACAAATAATTGTAAGCACATTTTGAAATGCTATTTGATGTCTTTCAGTCTATGATATTTAAACTATTGGGATTATAAATTACAACAGAATTAAAACTACTTCAGCAGTTTGTAATTTGCTGATGTTAACACCTTCTTGAAACATAAAGCTAGAGGTGGAAAAGGAACTACCTTAATAAACTGCTGGATCAAATATAAATATATACAATCTGTTGGAAAGCAATGTGGAAATATATATCAACAGTCTTTAAAAAGTTGATACCCTCTGACCTAGACATATAATTCTAGGAGTCTCTCTTAGGGAGATCAGAGATGTAGATAAAAATTCAGATACATCTTCACAATAAAGATATTACCTGTAAAAATATAAACTAGAAATAGCGGAAATATCCTACAATGGGAGAATTGCTAAATAAATTATGGTGAATTATTCAGCTCTTAAACATGGTGTTTTAAAAGATACCTAAAATACCATAGGGAAATGCTCTGATGTGTTAAGTGAAAAAAGCTGAATGCAAAATTCTACTCACAGTTCGGTGCCAGTTGGGTTAAATTATATGTACATATAATACATATATGGAAGAAAATGCACCAAACTGCATATAATGTCTCAGGATTCTTGAATTATAGGCTATTTAAATTTTCTTAATGTTGGAGTTCTGTCATTTCAAGATAACCTAAAATAACTATGCATTAATTCTAATAATAGTCTTTAAATATGTAGAAAATATATAGTCTTTAAAAACTCTTAAAAGGAAAACAAAAAAATAATCTCTAGTTGGTGGGAGTAAGTGAGGCTAAGTGTTCTTTGGTTCTTTCCTTTCTTCATATATAGCCATGTGGTGACAGTGCTAATGGAAAGAGTCTGACTCCCTGCACTTGTCTTAAAAAAATTCCAGATTTAGGAAAAGGTGCTGGCTTCTGTCATCTTTATTGCACCCTTTCTTTAGTTCCCTGACTCCATTCTCCCATCACCTGCACCTTAAACATTCACAATGGGATTGTCACAAATATGATTTGTTAATGTATATTTTTAATTGATTGTGCATTTTTATTTACAGTGCAAGTTTAAAATAGTTCATAAACAAATTTAAAATGGCTTCTGAAATATTTTGTAAAAATGTATAAATGGTTTCCTAGTGACAGATGTTATATATGAGAAAGGTTATAAATGTATATTGGGTTTTATGAGTAAAAAGTAAGGGGGAAATCATCCTGATTACCTGTATTTCATATTGGTTTAGCTTTTAGAAATTTTTCCAAGTGAATAGTCATTTTTATTTAATATAATTACTAATTACAGTCATGTTAAACACCTGGGCTCCCTTTGCATGCTCCATAAAATGTTTTTGAAAATAAGGATTAATGCCTGCATGTTGTTAAAATGGAATGGAATGGGTAGGAATCTAGATATTACTTACACTCTTATGAATCTCAGTTATAATGAATTCTTTCTAGAATAAAAATTATGGAAGCAGCACTGCCAATTTTGTGGACCCGATTTTAATGACAGAATATTTCTGAATAAGTATTTAAAAACATATGTATTTTACAATTCAAAGTACAGATAATCTTGCCAAATAATTCTTATGTAGGGAGGTCAAGAGCTACTGTGTTTTTGAATATTCTAGAGAGAAGGAACTTTTTTTTTCTTTCTATAATCACTGTTCAAGTATTTATTAAGCACCCTAGAGTGTATTTAATTGCTCACACTATTAAAAGTGGAATTATAAGGTATATTGGCTGGACTTTATATGAATAAAATGAAATTTTGACTATTCTTTAGCAGCAGTGTTAAAGTAGTGCTTAAGGTCAGAGGCAAGAGTTATCTTGAGCATATAATCATTTATGAAATATGGTGAATTAAAGGACACATCTAGAGTTTTCTAATTTTGACCCCTTTCCAATAGATTAAAGAATTATATGTTTGGTAACTGAATTCATTATCAATTTTCATGTGGATTAGTTTACAACTTTGGCAGGGTGCTTTAACTTGAGAGTTTTGGGTTTCGCTTAGACAAGGGTTTCACTTAGACAACTGAAATGAGGCAGAGCAAAAAATAGCATTATTACTGTGGGGTGAAGGGAGGGGTACTGCCTTATTTCCTTAATTGCAGCTCCTGATCTGTCTCAAAATTGTTACATACTTTAGCTGCTTTGGGACCTAAATCCTATCTGAGACCCTATTTTCCCATTTGGTAATGTTCTCAAAGCTCAGTTTGTTTATATTGTCAAAGTAAAAAAAAAAAAAAAGAGGGGGGCGGTTTTCAAATGGTCAAATCTATGGGCAACACAGTTAAAACAAAACAAAGGAGATATTAAAGTCCCTGACTTATTTTGTGTTGACTGATATATGTCTTCCCCTGTGTTAAGGAGGCAGTTTTTTTCTTTTTTCTTTTCTTTTCTTTTCTTTTCTTTTCTTTCTTTCCTTTTCAAGAATGTACAAGGAGAAAGGGATAATTATAGTGAAATTTAGTTTAGATAGAGAAGACAATTGAAAACACTAAAAGTATTTATCTTTAGACCACTGATCTGAGCTATCTAGGATAAAGGCAGAGATTCTGCTAAGTCTTTAATTACAAATTAGATATAAGAAGTGTTTAAATTTTATGTACAATGTGTCCAGTTAGGCATTCTGTTTCAAAAAGGGAATTTTACTGTGTAGAACAGATATTCACTTCTTTATTTCCCTTAAATGTATGAGTGAATCCAATACATACCTTACAGCATTTTAAACAATCATAAAATATATTTGATAAAATGAGTAAGTTCCTTATATTTTTATATTTTACTTATTGGTTTCCTCTAAAAACCATAACATGAATAACAAAGGATTCCACAATGTATGTGTATTTTAAACATGATATGCTTTCTTCATTTTTTATAAACCATTAGTCTAATGTTTTCCATCTCCCCTTAGCCTTGAACAGAAATAAATTCACTAAGTTTTCTCTTGGTTATTTAAGTGTATTATTCAATGATACCAACTTGTATGGTATATAAAGCAAATATGTTTTTACCAAACATCTCCTGAGTTAATGTATGGTTAATATGTAACTAATATATTCCCAGAGTTTATGGATTTTGTACATATTCCTCAAATATATTCTTCAGCTAATTATTATATAGGAAAATTTTATACTCACTTTTCTAAACTCAACATGTAATTTTAAATAAAAGAATGTATGAGAAAATCTGTATATAGTTGTTAGAATGTCAGAATCAGGTATAGCCTCTGGGGATCAATGGTTGGCACTAAGAGAGGCCATGCTACTGCATGCAATTAAACTTTTTTTCTACCACATTAATCACTTCGTGATGAACAAGCAATGGTTTAAGCAATTTACATCCTAACATGATAGTCTGTCACTTAGAGCTTTACTGTGTTTTCTTTACATTTTAGGGCGTTTATCGGGTTTTGTGGTTAATGTGTAATGTATATTAGTATTTCCCATTTAATACCACAGAAAATAAACTGCTGGTTAGCTTTTTCATGTCATTTTTCAGGAGTTATAGTACTGACATTCAGTGGGATATGCTTGAGTTCTATTTTGAAAATCTGAATGTATGCTTTGGCACCAATAATCCTGGTTTCAAATTCTGCCACTGCTGCATTTAAGTCCACTTGGATAAGTTTCTTAAACGTTTCGAGCCTCTGTTTTCTCCTATAGAAAATGAGAGCAGTAATATGCACTTTTTATATTTATTTTGCTAGTTAATAAAGATACACATAAATTATTCTAGTGCCTTATGCTCAGTAAACCACTGTTTTAGTGAAGACCAATATGATTGTTTATAATCTAGGATAATTAACTATGTAAAATGTAATAATAATCCGAAGTTTTATAATTTTTTCTTTTGGTGGAGTACTTTCATATACAATACATTTAATCTTCCCCAACGTTCTGAGAAATAGATTTATTATTACTATTACTATTATTATTAGTAGTATCTCTTATATGCAGGTGAGGAGGTTAAGACTCAGGGAGTTTAATTGACGTAGCTAGTAAATGATGAAGTCAGAATGCAAGACTGTTTTAACTTTAGTCTCTGTTCTTTCTACAATAATACAATAAAAATAACTTTTTATTATTACAATAAAAAGGTAATAATTAGCAACTTCATATTTTGGATGACAAACATTTGTTCTAGAAGTTTTAGAAAGAGAGACCATAGATAAATTCTTAGCAGAACTGGGTATTAATTTTTATCAAAGATCAATAATGTGTGGAGCTCTTTGTACTTGATAATCCCTTATAATTGTATAGTGGTTAACACTTTCCCAAGTGCTTTCACATGCTTTAATTTACTTGAGACACTCAAAGGGACAGGATGGGTACCTAGTATACTTGTGTTACAGATGCTGACTCAAGTCTAGGAAGGCTGTGTTTTTTCTGAAGGTAATTTGGTTAGTAAATGGCAGAATTTTGTGTCTCCAAGTCTAATATTTTTCCACTACAAATTTTCTATATCAGGTTTTGCACAGACAACCTGATATAGATATGAAACTTCCGTTTCATTCAGCATTTACTGAGAAAGTTTTATGTTCAGAGTAAATGTGGTTAGAAATACAAAAATGAACAAGGCAAGTTTCTTTGCCTTTATAGATTTTAAAACATAGGTTTAGGGTAGACAAAAATACATTTAAATGACCACAATAAAAATTACAATATACCAAGTATTGTAATAATTAGAAATATAAGCCAAGTGCCATGGGACGTAGAAAGGAAGCAAAACAAAAGAAATCTACATTGTATATTTGGTCAATGAAATTCCTAAAGGATTTTATGGTTTATGTGTAAGAAACTTGGAAGTGACCATAGTTTTCTTAGAATCTAAAGCTATGAAAAACTACATTTTTGTCTTTAAAGGGATTAAGGACTGTGATGAGTACACTCTATAATGTGGCAAAATTTATGATAGAAAAAATAATTAAACCAGGTAATATAACTACCTCTTGATGCTTAATGGAAATTCTCAGGTATTCATTAAGTTTAGAAAATGGAAACTTAGTTCTGTGTCTTAATTCATTCTACTTATGTTTAGGTGGGAATTATGTTTAATTAGTTTTAACAATATCCTTGAACATTTGATATATTCATCTTCATCTATGCCACTTAGTGGCATACTACTTTAAGTAGTACATTAAGAAGAAGATAAATTCTTCTCTTGCTTTTAAATGTTTCTGAAAAATTTGAGTGTATGTGGTTTGGAGTTATAGTCATTTTTCATTTCTTGTGATTAATTAGGAAATGAGCAGTCTGGTCTTTCCATGTACATTCTTTTCAGTAATGGGTGAATTTTTTTTTTATATTTAAGATATTACTGTCAAATGAGTGTTAAGTAATTTTACATTCATAAATACAAAAAATAAACACTGCTAAATTTCATCATTTTAATTTAGCTAATAATGTTTCTCCAAACCATATTCAACATGCAAAGTAGAAGATTTTGTGCTTTAAAAAAATCAAAACTGACATGGTTCATGAAGTTATAACTACCAACTTTCTGTCTCCAGAGAAGGGTCAATTTATATTTTACAAATTTCTTTTGAGTTATTTATATTTTATGTTGATCTATTACAGCAAAATCAGGAAAGGAAATCAGTTGTATGGGGCGATGTATGGGGGAAACCAGGAGGAAGCTTCCAGAGTCCTCTCCCAGTGGAGTCACATAAGACATGCTTAATTCCCCCAGCAGTGAGTTGGGGCATGTGTTAAATGCCAACCAGGAAAGCTCCTTAGAGACTCAATACCCTGGGTTTTTATTGTGGGCTGGATATATAGGCACCCTCAGCCTGGCACATACCAAAATTATAGACTGCCTAAAGGAAGGCAAGTATTCAGCATAAACCATATTGTTTCTACAAACACTTTGTTTACAAAACTAGTCAACTAGTTCTGTCAATTCTGAGAATTGGTGGGAACCTTCCTGAAATCCAAGTTCTAAGATGCTAGCCAAGGACTTAATTTGTAGGCAGGCTTTTCAAAGGAGAGCAGTGAGGCCTGCTAAATTAACTCCTTTTCTGCACAGTCTCTGATATTGTTTTTACAGTGTTGGCTTCCTCCAACATCTTTTATTCAGTTTTATCAAACATTTTTTCAACATTTGTCTTTCAAATTCTTGAAAAAAAATCACCTTTGGAAAATGTGCTCACAGAAGCAATTGTTTCCCCTACTCTTCCTGTTCCCCCTCCACTTGCTGCAGTTGTGTATACATAAATATAATATAAAACTTGCATTTCAAAATTGATCAATTAGAAGTGGTTGCTTGGGATAATTCATTGAGAAAGATATTGCCCAGGTTCAGTGACACAGGTTAGTGGCTTTTACCAAGGATTTGAGAAAGACTGTGATGACAGGCCATTTTCTTGTTATCCCTGGAAAGGGTGCTAAGCCAGATATCAAGAGACCCTGGAATTATCTCCTCCTCTACCATTACAACATTTTATCTTTAAGCAAATGACTTTAACCTTTCTAGATCTTAGTTTCCTTTTCCCTTAAGTAGAGATGGGCTAGATAATTTCAAATATAATATCTACTTTTTCCAGCTATTAGTTTTTAAGTTTCTGGTCCATGTGGATCAATGATGTTCTTTTTAATTACTTTTTCCTCAAGGCCGCAATGGTGATTTATTATAGATGAAGCTTAGAGCATTTGTTGAACTTAAATTACTTCTGTTTTTTTATTTTCCCTACTTTTATAATTTTTACATCCAAACACAAAGTTGTATCTTCTATGTTAACAATCCAAAGGGAGAAATTAACTTATGAACTGCATAGTCTTAATGATAATAGGTATAAAAGGTGACAGAGGAAATATTTAATCCCCATTTAACAGATGAGGGCACAATAACTTAGAGAGAATAAGCAATTTGTAAATGTCTGCACAGCTAATAAATTGTAAAGCCTGGATAGAATGTAGCTTTTCTAGCCAGTTGACTGGTAGTTTTGGGGAGCAGATGCTTTTTTCCCATGTTGTTGTTATCTTCAGTGCCTGAAACATAGGAAGGGCTCAGTAAATTTTAGATGAGTAATAGTTGCAGGAACTCAAAACAATCCCTTCTCTCATTCAACAAACCGTTTTGAGAACCTAGCTATTAAGAACTTTCTTCACTCTAGTATGCTGCTATGTTTTGATTGATGTTTTTAGTGTTTCCAGTTCACCTGGGACTTGACTTTTACTGTTAGGAACCTTTTCTCTTTTTTCCAAACTTTAGTTTCTGCCTTTTTCTAGCAGTTTCTCTTCTCTCAATTTCTCTCTCTCTGTCTATCTCTGTCTCTTTCTGTATCTGTCTCTAAGATCACTGGTCTCCCTGGAAAATTGTGACTTTTATTTTATGCTTTCATGTGCCATTCTCCTCTAGAACACAGAAATATCTCTTTGTCCCAGCTCAAACCATCATTGAAATAGACACTCCCAAACAGCACAATTTCAAAGAAAATCCTGTGATAAAATAAAATAAAGCAATTTGCCATTTTCAGTGAAGATCAGTGATAGCCACTCTGGCGGAAAATGTGTCCAATTGTTCTTGTAAATCAAAGAGAATTATGGTACTGTTGTATCATTTCTTACAATACTTTATATATCCTGTACTAGACTTTTCTTATTTAGTATATTGGAGTTAAAATATCACTCTTCAAGCTTATTTAGGGAATTTAAATTTTCTCCAAAATTTCTGTGGCAATTTTGGAAAATTCTTTAATAATTACTTTTATTTTGAAAATATTTTTCTAAAGCTACATGGAAAATAAGCACTGTAACTTAATTTTTGAAATTCAAAATTATATGCTAAATTATTTTATTTTAAAACTGCATTTAACTGAATAAAAGTCATTCTTTACTCAAAATATTGTATGTTGACAGGAAGTCTCTTGTCATTTGAATTGTAATTTTGTAATTTCAGTCCCATATTTGACAACATTTATAGTTCTCTACTTAACTATTATATGAAGAAGACATTTTAAGTACTGGGAATTTGGAGTTTTACGACTAAAACTATTTATACAAAACTGATGCTTTGTGATTGTGAAGGAAAATGTTAGTTTGTAATTTAAAATACCAGTAGCCTTAGAAGTGTGCTATTAAAATGATAATGTTTTTGAACTACCTGAAATAGTAAAGTCTAAGAGACTTTGAAGCATTGATTTAAAGTAAAAGCAATAGAAAAAGAGTAAAATGTGAAATATAGGAAATATCTTCTAGTGGAGCTGTAGAAATGACTTACTGGTATTGTAAGATTTCTAGAATAGGGTGAAACTATAATTTTATTATTATTAATGATTTTAAATCACTAATGAATATCCATTGCTTTTACATTGTTTTCTAACAGTAGGACCACAGTATCACACACCTCAATGGCCCATTCCTATTGTAGACTATGTAAATAAAGCCTGCAATAGATATGCAGGGAGAAGCAGTGATGGCATAAACATGCTATTTTGTTTGTCATGTGATTACAGAATATTAAGGATAGAAGTAGATCTTCTGTTAAAGTTAATATATGTAAAAAATCGTAAATATTTCTGTAGTGACATGGAAGTAGAGTCATTGTGCTCATTACACAGATTTGTCACATGACTGTTTAGAAACTAGTGAATTTAAAAGTGACCCAAGCTGTTCTGTCTTCAGACTGAGCCAAATTGCATACACAAACACAAAGTCACACTTCTGGATAACTCCGTAATAAATAATTTGAAATACAACCATAACCTCAGTTTTATAATGACTTAGCATTTTTCAAAGCAGATTTAATTAGACATTTAAGCAAGTATGTTGTATTGGCTGAAGTGATTCTGTTAATTTTCTTGGTTTTCCATTGAATTTTCCATGTGAAAGAGTTTCTATAATTTAAAGGTCTTTAAAAATCTATTAATTTGAGCATTAATTTGTTGTTTATAAATGTTTAATTTACAACAGGTTTTTTGATGTTGTCTATTAAACGTATTTTTAGCATGTTTCTTATCCTTTCACAGATATTTCTAAGTATGTAAAATATTTTTTGGTAATATAACAAGTATTTTAAAAGAAAAATTTCATTAACATAGGAGTAGCAGTTTAGGGTATGAAATTTTAGAAATTTCATAATAGATAATTAAAAGATATTAATATTACTTAATAAAGCATCATTGATGATAAAACCCCAATAAAACTGGAATGATTTATTCAGATTAATGTGTGCAGCAGCAACTAAACAAAATTTATTTAAGACTAATATAAGCATTTAAAGTTATAAATTTCCTTCTAGATACTATGTTAAATATGTCTTAAGTGTTATTATATGTAATAGTCTCATTATTCAGCTCCAAGTATTTTTAAACTTTCATTTTGATTTATTTTCTGATCCATAAGCTATTCAGTCTGTGTTTTTAAAATGTATGTTTTTCTTTTACTACTAGTATCTAATTTAATTACATTATTGTTAGAGAGGTGATCTGTCTGTATAAGTTTTGAAATTTCTTGCAATATACATTTGGCATGGATATGGTCAATATTGGTTAATATTTCACACATACTTGAGAATAATTTGTATTCTCTAATTTTTTATTGCAGAGTTTCATGATATTCATTAAATTAAACATATTTGCATTGCTCTAAATTTCTATAATTACCAATTTTGTCAGCTTAACCTATCCATGTTTGAAAGAGGTTTGACAGTCTCTCTCAATGGTATTGATTATTACATTCCTACATTTTTTTCTTAGCTTTTGTCTTATATATTTTTGGGCTATTTTACTATGTGCATACAATTTAGAATTATTATATCTTTCTAGCAAATTGAATGTTTTACTATCATAAAATGACCCTCTGTATCTCTTTTAACAATTTAATTATATTTTTCTCCAAAATGTATTTGGCTATTCCATATTTCCTTTGGTAGTGTTCACTTTATATATGCTTTCCATCTATTTCCCCTCAAACTTACAAATTCTGAATATTTTGCATTTGTCTCTTGAGTCCTTGTAGCAAGATTAAAATATCTCATCTGACAATTTCTGCCATATGACTAATGAATTGTTACATTAAAATACTTATTTTGATTATTGTTAGTTATCTTAAGGCATCTTTTTTATCTGTCCTTATGACCTACTTTTTCTGGTAGTCATTTTTTCTTTTGTCTTCATTTGGGATTGGGCAAGTTTTGTTTTTGTTTGCTTATTTTTTTTAACCCATTCTTTCCCTCCTCTGTTTTGTAATTTATACCTTCTATAACTATTCTTCAAGTGGCTATTCTTGAATTTTCCTATGTATACTTAAAGTCTAAATTGAATGCTAATTTAGGAATAGTATTTTAGAACACTTTGATCTGGTCACGCTTTTTACTTGCTATTTTAGGTTTTCCTTTAAATAAATAATTAAAATACTCCCTCCATTTAAAAATTATTATCATATACAGATAATATTTGTCTAGATTTATTTTGGTCTCAGTATGAAAGGACAGTTTTTTTCAAAACACAATTCCATTCTGAACATTACATTCTTTCATCATTTTGAAGAAATTATTTCATATGCTTTCTGGCTTCCATTATTGATGTTGAGAAATATACTGCCAATGTATCAACCATTCATTTTTAGAGTTTTGAACCTTTCTTTCTACCTGCTTTTAGCCTTTTTTTTTCTTTGCCTATTTTTCTGCAATCTCACTACAATATGCCTAGTTCTGGATTCTTTTCATTGTTTTCACCAGTTTGAATATTTTAAAAGTCATTATCTCTTCAAATATAGCCTCCCCTCTCCTTTCTTTATTCTCCCATTTGAGCCTCTTTTGAAATTTGTGTTAGGTCTTCTCATTCTATCTTCAATATATTTTAATTTATTCCATATTTTTCTATCTTTCTTACTTGTCATGTTGCATCTGTGTAATTTCTTTAACTCTGTATTCCTCTTCACTTATTCTTCAGTTCTGTCTAATCTGTTGTTTAACACTTCCCTCTTGTTTTATTTTCAACGATTTTATTTTTATATCTATAAGTTCTGTTTAGTTTCATTTCAAATACACGGATCTTTTTTGGGATATATTTTAATATGTTAATGGTGCTAGTTCCATGATTAATTTAATAAAACACAATAAAACTAAGGGCATGTTTAATCGAGGATTAGATTCTTCCTACCCCTAAATCCCACACAGATGGGTACATACAAAGATGCTGACATTGTTGTAGCCACTTTCAGTACCCATCTTATTTTCTTGTGCTTTTATTAATTGAGCAAGTTATCCTGGTACACATCATAATTACCTAGGCTCCCATTCCAGAATGAAAGAGAGGACTGGCAGAAATACATGTACTGATAACAATTGTGATCTTGAAATAATTTGATACTTTTGCCAAATCTTCACAGATTATAAACAGCCATTCTGGCTTGGCATGAAGCTTGACAGTTCATATGTTATTAACATTTTATTACATTTGCATTTGATAAAATTATAGTTATAAAATCATATAAAGATTTATGTTATGTATATTTTAAGTGAGCAGTTAAGTAATTTTAGGGAATATTTTATGAACTTGAAAATAAATATTGAATTTCCTGTATGATGTTTAATTTTTGAAGTCATTGCTAGTAATTAAAACATATATATGTAATTATACTTATTGCTCATTGAGATGATTTATCAGTTTTTCAATTACACTAAGATATTAGACACTAAACCTTTGATTAGTGTGTTTTCCCTAATTGATCTTATTTATGCTTAACTGAGTTGCAAATATTACCATGTTTTGTGTCTGATACATTCCAAGTATCATTTACCTGTATTTATTTATTTCAGTGTTAC